>CAWUFW010014289.1:220000-422006 GCA_963921515.1 Calotriton arnoldi | reverse complement strand
AGTGGTCCTTTCAGATAAAAATGAATGCTGATGTCTAACCTGATGGGATTCTCTCCTTTACACTATTCAACAGGTAAAAAGATCTTGGCGACCAGAAGGTTCTTATAGATAATTAGATAAGAATCGGCGTTATCAAGGTCTTCCAAGTTCATTTTGCACAGTCATCCTTGATTCGGGATTTTTTTGCTATCAGCAGAAGAGAGAGGACACGTTTGATGTTGTTGTATGAAATGATTCTTAGCTATATAAGTGTGTATTTGGAAAATTGGAGAACATTGACTTCAATGTCCGCCTATGTGGTTCCCAGGAGTTCCATATAGAGGTTGAAAATTATTTTGGAGAGGATGGAGCCTTATTAGGATGGCTCAGATCCTCAGGAATCCATCTGGAGGAGCTGGGCTTTCTTCAAGCACCATTCAAACATTTAAGCATAGTGCTGGAAATGTCCAGTCTGTGCCCAGCAGGGTTTGGTACTCAGTGGTGTCACAGCACAAATGTCGTCCTCCATAATAATGAAATGCTGGAAGTGATAGTCTGTCTCCAGTGTCCAAGGCAAAAACAAGCAGCATCTGGAAATGCATCATAAAAGATTTGAAAGTGTAGCCGCAGTATGTAGTCTGCCTAAATTATAGCTTTATAGTCCAAGGCCCTATTAAAATTGAATAACAACTAAACACCCAAGGCATGATTCACAAAAATATATTATGGTCACAAATAACACTAGCAACCATAAAATGTTAGATTTATGGTCGGCATTCCAAAATTCAGATTCACAGAATCAAGACATACAGGGTCTTAAAGGATCTAATTTTTCTCTCAAGCTGTTTGTGTATTAGAGAGAACTGCTGAGAATCCAGAAATCTAGGTATCAACATTCTTCACAAAAGCAGAAACTAGTCAAATATTTTTAAACAATCCTACTTGTTTTACCATTCTGTACTTCATGGCATGCTTTTCCAAAATCAGATCTTGGCTGAGGGAACATTTCCTATCACTGAACTCTTCAAACATTTCTTTTGGGTTTTTTGCCCTAAATTCAACCTATTACATTACAAATGAGTAATCAGACATTCTGTACAAGAAACTGTGCTATCCCCATTGTTTCGTTAACAAAGAACTAGCAGGCACATGTATCAATGTTGGATTTTGCGATTTCTTTATTGCGATTTTTAAGAAATCGCAATTAAGGAATTGCAAAAGCCTATGCATGTAGAAATCGCTTAAAAAATTGCGATTTCTAAACATTCCTTAATTGCGAGTCGCAAATTGCGAGTCGCAATTAAGGAATACCTCCCCATTCATTCCTATGGGCCTAGAGGCCCATAGAAATGAATGGGAAGACATTTCAATTTGCGATTCTCAATTAGAGAATCGCAAATTGAGAATGCATTCAATGGGTGCCAGGGTGTCAAAAGGACACCCTGTTGCACCCCTGAAATCTGCATATGAGTACATCTTGTACACACACATGCCCCAAGGGCATGTGTGTGTGTAAAATGGAACTTTGAAAAATGCACTTTAGTGCATTTTTCAAAGTTTTTGCAAATTACCATGGTAATTTGCGCCCCCTAGTAGCGAAATCGCTATTTTTTTTACTTTAATGCATTGCATTTAAGGAATCTCAATTTGCGATTCCTTAAAAATGCAATCGCAATTTGAGAACTCGCAATTAATTGCGAATTCTCAAATTGCGAGGGCCTTGACCCTTGATGCATCGCAAAAGCTAATTTTGCGATCGCAAACGGTTGATTTTTGCGAATCGCACCGTTTGCGATCGCAAAAAGCTTTGATGCATGTGCCTGTAGGGCTTTATGTTAGATTCTCAACTCAAGCTCAATTAACATTTTATCCAAAAAGATAAATCAATAATTGCTAGTTGCTTCCTCTCAAAAAAATTAAATAGAATTGGCCCAACTGATAGGGCCATTTATATGTGTAAGCTGAGCTGAGACAAGCACATTTCATGCTTTACAAGTGTAAAGTGTTGATTGTGATTCAAAAATGTGTATTTGCACTCATAAAACAAAATTTATTCACACATACCTCTCCATGTGAGTAAAGCTCCCAGAGTTGAGATGGCTGTTTCAGAGCAGGAATGCCCTGTATTGTTTTAGAACACCCACAAACACACAAACATGTGCATCACTCGTTTTTGTCCTGGATATGGTCAGAAAAGTATTCATGTCAAGGGTAGGGGTAAATATGTTTCTGTAAAACGGGGCAGGATTATTCCCATGCATAGTTCTACATTATGTTCATTTACACACATTTTCATGAGTGCTCTGGGAAAATGTCGACTTGTCACACATTTTCTGTCGAACTCCTAAAAACCTTAATGAATTCTAAAACAGTTTTCAATTACTTCCAATGTACAAAGAAGCAAAGCTGACCTGCATTGCACCATTAATATTGTTATCTGAGTCAATATGAGTGATTCATGTATGGCTAGATCACACACTGACACCAAAAATACTTTAACCATCTGTCAGACCTGCCAGCCATGGGATGTTCTTTTCCCCAACTTTTTCCTTCCTCCTCCATTTTTGTGCTGATCTCATTTTTGCTGACCTTAGGACTTTGTGTATGTTACCACTGCTAACCAGTGCTAAAGTGCTTTTGTTCTCTCCTCTAAACAAGCGAATATTGGCTTATCCACAATTGGCTTATACGTCCCTAGTAAAGTGGTACTGCATGTACCCAGGGTCTGTAAATTAAATGCTACTATTGGGCCTGCAGCACTGATTGAGCCACCCACTTCAGTAGCCCCTTAAACATGTTTCTGGCTTACCATTGCAGACCCTGTGTGTGCAGTTTTAAACTACCACTTTGACCTGGCAAAAAAAACTTTGTGCCAGGCCCAAACCTTCCTTTTTAACACATATAAGTCATCCACCGGGTAGGCCCTGGCAGCCCAGAGGACAGGGTGTAATGTATTAAAAAAGTAGGGCATGCACTTTGAAGTTGTACATGTCCTGTTAGTGAAAAACTCTTAAATTCGTTTTTCACTATTTGATTACTGCAAGGCCTATCTCTCCCAAAGGATAACATTGGAGTTGCCGTATTACCTTTTATGAGTGTAATTTCCAAATGAGCAAGAGATGACCAGTTCATGTTTGGTGACTTCTGGCATCACAATTTAAAATCGTAACTTATGATGAAGTCGAATTTTAAATTGCAATTCTGAAAATTCCACTTTTAGGAAGTTGGCATTTTTATGTCTTAGCCATTTAGTGCATCTAGCCTATCTCTGGTCACATGACTGGTGTAGCTGACAGTCGAGTTTTGTGTATTTCTCCTAGACAGCCACACACAATAGGGAGCTTAGGGGTGGCTGGATGGGCACTCACTGCCAGTGTGGGAGGGAGAAGCAGGGCACAGCCCCATTTACACCTGAATAGGCTCCACACAAAGGGCTGCATACCCCCTGTAGTTAGTCTGGAGCCAGGTAACGGAAGGCAGGATGCCTGGGTACTTCAAAGGGAGACCTCCAGAAGCTTCTCCCACACTTGAAAGGCACAACTGGCTATAAATACTGGACTTCAGACACCAACTCTTCCGTACACTTCTGGAGCTGTGGATACTCTGCCAGGAAGAAGGACTGTTGTACTGCTGTACTGCTACAAGGACTGCCACTATGCTGCTCTAAAGGAAGTGCTGCCCTGCTGTGCTGACCTGCTGCCTGCTGTCCTCTTGCCTGGGGAAGAAGAACTGGACCTGTAACTTCATCTTGAACCCTGGACTCCAGAGTGATTCCAAGGGCTAGTCCGCCAGCCTCCTGCTCTGAGCCTCAGGGACATAAAAGACTCCCCAACCAGTTCCTGGACCCAGCTGCAGTGAGTTCCTGACCCCCAAGTGGTGCACCTCAGGTCCTGGACCCCTGGTGTGGCTCTGTGCTCTTTAAATCAAGCCTTTGGGCTCTTCACAGCCACAAACAGGCTTGTTTTTATCAAGACCTCACCACTCGCAGTGAAAGCCGCCACCAGCCCATCTATTTGTACAGCAGCATTGACAGTCCAAGGGGGACAACCAACGCAAAGCTCCAGCCTGCCTGTCCGCGACATCCAGCCTGCTTTTCATACTACGCCAATAACCGCCCGCGACCTTCTGCTTGATCTCCACAACCCTCTCCAATACGAACGGGACTCTTAGCACAAAACTTGAGAAGGTTAAACTACAGCAAGAAAAGTCTGGGACTGTATCTGACCTGCACTCTATCGCGGTCAGCCTGAACGTTTGACTTTGACTCGGTCCTGCACAACCAGATAGCTGTGTTTAGCGCTTGGTGCTTTTGGGTGCTATTTTACAGTTTATTCTGATTGAATTTTTGTCATTTTGATCTTGCTTTATTTATTAAATTTTACTCTATTCTTTTTACCTAGTGTGCGATATTTTTGTGTGGTGTTTTCACTGTTTTACTGTTTGAAGTGTTGCAGAAATACTTTACACATTGCCTCTTAGTTAAGCCTGACTGTTCTGTGCCAAGCTACCAGGTGGTTGTTGCCAGGTTAATTCGTGGGTTGCTTGTGCCATATCCTGACAAGGATTGGGGTTGCTGCTTGACCAGGGCTCACACTCCAGTCAAACAATAACCCTAATTCTTACACTGGTGTTCAGCGGTGAGAATTGGACTTGTGTTTGTACAGTGCCATACAGTGATCTGGTGTATACTGCCATCCCAATATCTCAGACCAGTTTGAGTTTAGATTCTCCCTGATTGGCCTTTTTTATTTTTCAAAATTCTATTTCTGTTGTGCCTAAATCCACCTCTACAAGCAGGGAGTTTGAACTGGCAACAATGGAGTCCTACACTGTGGCCCAGCTCAAGGAGTTCTGTAAAGAAAGGGGACTTCCAGCCAAGAGCGCTACCAGGAAGGGGGGATTGTAAAAGGTGCTGAGGACCTGGGTAGATATGCACCAGTCATTTGCTAAAGCAACTGAAGGAGATGAAGAGATAGACAGGAAAGGAGAGAATTTGGTTGTCAGAACTGAGGGCCGACAGCCTGCTGAAGTGGATGACTTGACCCCTGATTTGGAGCCCCATGCCAGGGTAGGGAGCAGTGTATCTTCCTGCGGCCGCCCCCAAATGAGCTAGAGAGAGAGAGTTCAATCAGGTGATGGCTAGACTCAGGATGGAAGAGAAGAGACTGGTCATGGAGGCTGAACAAAAGAAGGCTGAGAAGGCCTTGAAGGAGAAGTTATTACTGGATCATAAACTGAGTTTAAAAGAGCTGGATCTCAAGGTCAGCACTGATGGTGGCTGCATACCTGCAATGTCTGAAGGAGATAAAAAGGTTTGCATCCTCAAGGATTTGGTGCCCATTTATGTGGTGGGAGATGATATAGACAAATGGTTTTCTGCCTATGAGGTAGCCCTGAAAGTTTACAAGATCCCAGAAGTACCCTGGGAGGGGGGGTGTAAAAACCCATGCCTACAGTGGTGCGGTACACACTTTTTACCTTAGAGGTTGAGGACCAAACCAGGTACACCCACATGAAATCCATCTTTGTTTCTATGTTTGGACTGATCCCTGAAAAGAACCGCCAAAGGTTCAGGGACAGTCAGAAGCTCCCCAACCAGTCCTGGGTGGATGTTGTAGACTACTCAAGCAAGGCTTATAGGGCCAGATGCATCAAGCATTTTTCTCCTCGCAAATGGGCCGAATCGCCGAATTGGCCCATTTGCGATTGCAAAAAATGCTTTTCCAATGCAGCAAACAATTTTGTGATTTGGTAACCTGTTACCGAATTGCAAAATGGGTTTGCAATTAGATATTTGGAAGGGGCGTGTTTATGGCGTCCCTTCCAATTAGCGAATCTTAACGATATGCATGAATGTTTTATTTTATTTCTTTATTTTATTACACTTATAAAGTGCACAGCTACCCGACAGGGTCTCCCGGCGCTAGACATGTGGAGGCCGATACCGCTAGACAGAGATAAAAGGGCAAAGATCACAGAGAAATCAGACTAAGTCACTAAACAGCAACGTCTTTAAGCTCTTACGGAAGGCCAACAGGGACAGACAGTTTCTAAGGTCAATCGGAAGGGCATTCCAGAGCCTGGGGCCAAGACAGGAGAAGGAGCGGCCCCTCATATGGACGAGCCGGAACCTGGGAACTGAAAATAATGAAAGGCTGGAAGAGCGCAGCTGTCGAGCCCGAGTATAAAAAGTAAGTAGATTTTGAATGTAAGAAGGAGCAAGGCCCCATTTGACACGAAACATGTAGCAAAGGGTCTTGAACTCAATACTAAGCCAGTGAATGTGGTGAAGCAGAGGAGAAGCAGAGGCAGATCCAGGCAGGTGGAAAAGAAGGCGAGCAGCAGCGTTTTGGATAACCTGTAGCTGGTGTAAAGAGGCTTTATCAGCGCCCAAATACAGGACGTTGCCGTAGTCCAACCTGGATATCACCAGAGCCTGCAGGACCATTCTTTGAGCTGCCAGTGGGATTAACCAAAGGATTTTTTTAATCCATCTGAGAGCAGCAAAGCAGGATGAGGCTACCCTGGAGACCTGAGGTTTAAGGGAGAGCTTTTGATCAATAATAAAGCCCAGGTTCTTAACTTTGGAAACAGGGACAGGCACAGGGCCCACATCGTCAGGCCAGTGTTTAATACCCCACATCTCAGGGTTATTGCCCAGAATGAGCACCTCAGTTTTGGAACTGTTAAGCTTCAGGGCATTACTAGTCAGCCAAGATGAAACATTCCTCAGTCCAAGCTGCAATAAGGAAGGATCCTGGTGCTGAGCAGCGGAAAGGGAGAAGACGATCTGAGTATCATCGGCATAGGAGAAGATAGTCAGACCCGACTTCTCCGCAATGTCGGCCAAGGGGCGAACATATATATTAAAAAGTAAGGGGCTCAAAATAGAGCCCTGAGGAACTCCAGAGGTTAACTCTAACGTGTGCAATCTCACTATGTTAGAGAAGACCTGAAAGGTATGGTCAGTAAGGAAAGACCTCAGCCACTTCAGAGCCAAGCCCACAATCCCACAGGCTTCGAGGCGGTCTAACAAATTGGAATGAGACACCGTATCAAACGCCACACTGAAATCCAACAGGATGAGCGCAGAGGTGCCCCCGGAGTTGAGTTGTAGTCTGAGGTGCTCAGTGACCCCGAGGAGAGCAGACTCAGTGCTGTGGCCATGTCTGAATCCAGACTGAGACAGATGTAACAAATTAGATGTCTTAACAAAAGAGGAAAGTAAGGTATTAATGTGTCGTTCCAAAATTTTAGAAAACACAGAAAGAAGAGAAATAGGATGAAAATTGGCCCAACAAAGCGGGTCAAGACCTTCCTTTTTTAATAACGGAAGGACAAGAGCATGCTTCCAACCCTTCGGTACCCAACCTGTACTTAAGGAGTTGTTAAGTAAATTAAGAATCACAGGAAGGACCGTGTCCTCCAAATGACTGAGTTTAGAAGGGGGGAGAGGATCAGCAGGAGAGCCAGACTTAATAGAGCTCAGTGACAACTTCAAGGAGGGCAAATCGAGAAGAGGCCAAGAGCTTATCTGTTCAGAGTGCTCAGACCTAGAGGTCTGGGGGAGAAATTCCTGGGAACCTGCCAAGAAACCAGCAGGAAACGTTATATTCCTTTGTTGAATAACATCCCTTGCGAGTTGGACGTGAATGGACTTGACTTTGTTGTGAAAGAACAATGCTAATTCATCACATTGAGGTTGAGTGAGCGAAGGAGGAGGCAGAAATGCACTGGCGGCAGAGAGTTGATTAACCACCTTAAACAGAGTTTTCTGGCAGTGCTGGGAGCTAGAAATCTTATCTATGAAAAAGGCAGCACGTGCCGATCTACATAGAGCATGATATTTCTTTAATGCTCCCAGGTACTCTAGTTCGACATCAGACAGATATTGTTTCCTCCATTGCCGTTCTAACGCTTTACAGCGCTTTTTCTCTTGTTTAAGAGAGTCGGTAAACCAAGGAGCAGGGCGATGTGTCCTAAACTGAGGTTTAGAGACAGGAGGTAGAACAGCATCAGTGGCTGAAGAGAGCCAAGAGTGAACACTAAGTTGAGCTTGGTCAAGAGAAGAATCGACAGCAGGAATATTATCCTGAAGCACTTTGTTTAGAGAAAACATATTAAGTTTGGACCAATTCCGAGTTTTAGGCTGTAAAGTTGGTCTTGTGGAAGAGGCATCAGGAAGCTTAATAGAAAAGGGAACTGCAAAATGATCAGTCCAGCAGAGCTGGACAGGAAGTGAAACAGAAATAATAGAGAGATTAGAAAAAATAGGGTCAAGAAGATGAACAGCAATGTGAGTGGGAAGTGAATTTAATAATGAAAGATTGAGAATATTCATATCCTCAATAAAAGTAGAGGCTGATTTGTCTTCAAGGCTCTCGAGATGGAGATTAAGATCACCAAGCACAGAAAAGTTAGCAGAACGGAGAATATGGGGAGCCAATAGATCACAAACGGCTGAGCACCAATTAAGCAAAGGCCCAGGAGGGCGATAGACAAGGGCACCTGAGAAGGTGAATTTGTGATTAAAAGGAATGGAAAAGACCAAGGCTTCACAATTAGGAATCCGAAGGTCCACAATTTTGCAGTTATAAATAGTTTTAAAAATGATGGAAATACCACCCCCAATATTGAGGGGCCTATTGATACCCAACAAGGAAAAATTGTTAGGCAATGCCGAGATAAGATCAGGTAGAGAACCATCATGAAGCCATGTCTCAGTTAAAAAAAACTGCGTCAGGATCTTCATCAATAAGAAAGTGAAACAGATGAAGCTGGTGTTTAGGAAGGGAACGACAATTCAAACTAAAACAGCGAAACTCACTACACGATGTGGAAATACTTTAAAAATTAGTAGAGGAGTCAGAAACCCCACTCTGAATCTGTTCAGCTGTCAGCTGAGAATTGGAAGTGCACTCAAAGTGGCAACAAGGGCACTGCAAGAGAGGAAGATCTGGAGTGAGAACCTGACAGGTCTCGCCCATGTGGGGTCGAAGGTTATGCAACATTAAAGAGGAATAACATCTAGAACCTGACTGAAAAAGGCCTGGGTTCCTGGCCCCTGGTCCCAGCCAGGGCACGGACGGGCGCAGACGGGCTTGACTTAGGCGCGCCAGCGGCGCACCCGTTGCGCGCGTCTGCTTGCCTATATGCATTAAGTAGGGAAGTGCGACAAACTAGCCCGCCCCCTACCCGGAAGAGGAAGATGACCGGGAGTGGCTGAGAAGAGCTCCTACCACGCCCTCCACTCAAACGACACAGAGCCGCGGTACACCGGGGCGGTGATAGGTAAGTACAGGAGCAGTGCAGTATAGCAGATTAAAACAAATTAACACAAAGTTAAAAGCAGAGCAAAGCAGCGAATATTAAAATAGTAGGAATTTTCAAGAATAACAAAACCAGAGCACTATTGCGGCAAAAAATGCATCAAAGCGGCAGCAGCTCACCACAGTCCGTGAATGCGGTCGCAAAACATTCGCATTTTACCACCTACTTCAAGTAGGTGGTAACCCCGTCCACTTTGTGAATGTTTGTAAAATCATTTTTTAACCGGTTAAGTGCTTAGAACGTTCCGCGCCAGTGCGGAACGTTCTATTAAGCGGGCGGGGCCGCGTCGGCCAACGGACGTGCGCAGCACTACCGAGGTAGTGCTCGTGACGGCCGTTGGCCGACAGAAGCACTTAACGGGTTAAGAGCAGGCAGTGGTCCCACGGACCACTGCCTGCTCTTCAAAAATGAAAAGAAAACTTTTCATTTTTGTTTTTGAAACGCATCCCATTTTCCTTTAAGGAAAACAGGCTGCATTTAAAAAAAAATTGCTTTATTTAAAAGCAATCGCAGACATGGTGGTCTGCTGAGCCCAGCAGGCCACCAACCCTGTGATTTTTGCGATTCCTAGGGGGTCCCAAATTGCAGCCTACCTCAATAATATTCATGAGGTAGGTCATTTGCGATCCCCTAGGAATCGCTAAAAGTGTTCCACACACTTTCATGCATTCTGTTTTGTGATTTCCTAATTGCAAATCGCAAAGATTCGCAATTAGGAAATCGCAAAACGGTTTCTTTATGCATGTGCCCCTAAATGCTTGGGTGCGGGGCAGCAAAGGTAATGACTACAGTGGGTTGTACAATCTAATCTTGAGAGAGCACATACTCAGTATTTGTTTTCCAGAGCTGCACCAGCACCTAGTTGACAGCAAGGTGACTGACCACGGGAAGCTTGCTGAGGAGGCAGACCTCTGGGCCAGCACCAGAGTGTCCAAAAAAGTTTCAGGGGAGACTGCCACAAGGGTGATCAGGGGTCCACCAGAAGAAAGAGGGAGAGCAAAACTTAAAAATAAGGAGTTCTGAAAAGGCCCCCAAAATAATTTCCAAGGGAGTAGTGGTAACCAATCTCAGTCTGAGCCTAAAAAGAAGGGGTTCTATGATAAACAGACAGGAAGGCTTGTACGCCATTGCACAGAGTGCTACAAGTATGGGCACTCCAAGGCTGTTTCCAAATGCCCTAAGAGAGCAAAGCCCCCCACCGTTGGGCAGACACCTGGGTTGGCAAGTGTAGCGCTGGGGGAGGAGGTAGTCCAAATTAGCTTTGTGGAACAAACAGAGGTGATCCTAGTTTCCCTGAGGGATAAAGAGATTGTACAAAAACCCATATGCCTGCCAATACTTTTAAGTACAGGCAGTGGGTCACCATCAATACGTAATGGGTGGAGACTCTGAGGGACACAGGGGCCAGCATGACTACTGTGAGGTGTCAGCTGGTGTCCTCAGAGCAGGTCCTCCCGAACACATTCCACCAAGTCATAGTCACAGACAATCGTGAGAGTCACTTACCGGTGGCTCTGGTTTCCTTTGAGTGGGGGGCGGGTAGTTCAGGTTCTTTAAAAGTAGCTGTGAGCCCTGCCATGCCTTTAGATTGTCTGTTGTGAAATGACCTGAAGCACACTATTGGGAGGGAGGTAGTGCTCAGGTCACACTTGGAGATAATGGAATTGCCTGAATATGTCTGTATGACCACAAGGTCTATGACTGCCTGGGGAGAGAGTCAAGGGTTTCTGGACCCTGGGACAGTGGCCCAGGAAGCTGCCAAGAAGGAGAGGGGCAATGCGCGTGGGCAACCAGCCCCTGAAATTCCCACGGTTGAAGTTGACAGGGCATCTGAGGAGTATGCCCCAAGCCAACCAGGGAAGACATTGCCGCCCCGGTTGACCTGCCTGAACTTGCTGGCTGGCAAGTTGAGGATGGACCCACCAGGGAGGAATTCTGCAAGGTGCAGAAAGAGTGCCCCAGTTGTTCGAGGGTAATTTTTACCATATAATTTACTGCATAAATGTGCTATCTAAAATAATTAGACATGTGTGCAATGCAGGAAGTGAGTCAAGAGAGGCACCATTTATTCAAGCAATTTAAACAATAAGGGGTCGATTCCGATTCGGGCCGGAAAAAGCACCGACCGACTCGGAGCCGGAATTAATTCCGACCGACACGTACCTGTGGCGCCCGACCCGCCAAGTACGATGCAAAGCGTGCAAAATCCGACCGACACGTACGGAACCCAAGCTGAATGACCGAGCCGCACGGAAAACAGCAATCCGGCCGGAAAAACACGCGAATCGAACCGACCGACACGCACCCGGAACAAATCCGACCGAAACGTACCCGCGAACTCCAAACCGCAAAGTACGATGCAAGGCGCGAAAACCACGACCGAGTCGTACAGAGGACAAGCCGTACAACCGACACGCATACAAAACTGCGAGCCGAAGTAACACAAAACACCGCGACCGACGCGTACGCAGCATAGAAAATAGCACAAACACAGCGTGAACGAAACGGAGAAGACCGTACGAGACAACTGCAGGGTCCGACTCGGTCACAAGAACGTTTCCAACATGCACAGAAAGTACTAAGGGAAAATACACAAAAAAGGCCAAACAAGCAATTACAAAGCCAATAAATACTGGGGGGTGGGGACAGAGAACAAAGACACACCCACAACTCCACCCATATAAAGGACACAAATCCCAACCATGATCCTTTGCAAATCCTATACACCTGCCAGCACTCAACAGACAGCAACCACACACCCACAGCTCATCCCTCACACAAGCCACACACCATCAGCACACCAACAAATAGCTACCTCACATACACCCAGCAAAACACACACTCACACACCTTCACCTGCACACCAACACACACATCACTCACCATCACCACCCTTCACCATGCCCCCAAAGAAGAATCACAAGTTCCTAGATTGTGAATTGGAGGTCATGGTAGACGAGATCCTCAGGGTGGAGCCACAGCTGTTTGGCGCACTGGTCCAACAGACACCCATCTCCCAGAAAACAAAGATGTGGGAGAGGATCATCAACAGGGTGAACGCACAATCACCATGTCTGCGCACAAAGACTGACATCCAGAACAGGTGGTATGACGTGCGCAGGAGGGTACGGGAGCTGCTGAAGAAGGACTACCTCCTGAGCAAACACACCGGCAGTGGCCCTCCTGCCAAGCCAGTATACCTCAGGCCCTGGGAGGAGAAGGTGCGGGCCATCCTACCGCCAGTGAGCGTCTATGGACTAGAAAACATCCCAGAGCCTGGTGAGTACACAACAAATGTACACAATATTCTGCCACAATACACACACACATCACTGTCAAGGGGAGAGTCAAACCATGCACTCTTAGCAATTACACAGCAACCAGAACAGAATCATCCCAAAATGTGTATGTCAGTCAGATAAACACAACACATGCCATCTCAAAGTTACATTTAACCGTGTCATCACATGTACAAACACAACTACAACTACAGCTAGGCAGTGGCACAAATATAACTAACAAACACATCCAGACATGTAGCCACCACTACAACACCAACACACAGTGAAGACCACTGAAAGAAAGGAATTCTGTGTATGCTGGGCAAGTCAGTGTAGCCAATAGCATCATGGGAGTCGTAGTCACAGATATTGCTCACCCCCACAACTGTCCCATCAACACCACCATGAACCATGCGCACATCACAGGGAGTGGAAAAGGACTCACAAGATGGCTGACACTGGGTACTGCTGTGGGGAGCACAAGGCCCTGCTGGCAACTGTGCAACAACCAACAGCAGGACACCACTGACTGACATCCTGAGAGACAACTTGCACTCCCTGCAATGGAAGCACGGTCCATGGTGGGATATCTGGCTGGGTGGGAAGGAGGACTCACAGCACTGACCATAGTCACAAGCACCTCCCCTCACACACCCCCTCAACACAAACTCCACATAACCCACCTGGGAGAATGCAATGCCTCACATCCCAACTCAAGATCCCACAAAGAACCACCACCCTGGGTTATGTTGTGTGAAGCACAGGGACACTCTTGGGACTTTTAGCCAAACAACTGCCAGGACAACACTCCCAGCCATCCTGTCAGCACAGGCAGCCCACCCCACAGGGAAGCAGAGTCAAAAGGAAGGAAGCATGGGCATGCTGGGAAGGGGGGTGGAGGCAATAGCATGATGGGAGTAGTAGGCACAGATATTGCTCAGCCTCACAACTGGCCCATCAACACCACTCACAACCATGCTCACATCACAGGGAGTGGAAAAGGACTCACAAGATGGCTGACACTGGCTACTGCTGTGGGGAGCACAAGGCCCTGCTGGCAACTGTGCAACAACCAACAGCAGGACACCACTGACTGACATCCTGAAAGACAACTTCCACTCCCTGCAATGCAAGCACGTTCCATGGTGGGATATCTGGCTGGGTGGGAAGGAGGACTTGCAGCACTGACCATAGTCACAAGCACCTCCCCTCACACACACCCTCAACACAAACTCCACATAACCCACCTGGGAGAATGCAATGCCTCACATCCTAACTCAAGATCCCACAAAGAACCACCACCCTGGGTTATGTTGTGTGAAGCACAGGGACACTCTTGGGACTTTTAGCCAAACAACTGCCAGGACAACACTCCCAGCCATCCTGTCAGCACAGGCAGCCCACCCCACAGGGAAGCAGAGTCAAAAGGAAGGAAGCATGGGCATGCTGGGAAGGGGGGTGGAGGCAATAGCATGATGGGAGTAGTAGGCACAGATATTGCTCAGCCTCACAACTGGCCCATCAACACCACTCACAACCATGCTCACATCACAGGGAGTGTAAAAGGACTCACAAGATGGCTGACACTGGCCACTGCTGTGGGGAGCACAAGGCCCCGCTGGCAACTGTGCAACAACCAACAGCAGGACACCACTGACTGACATCTTGAAAGACAACTTTCCCTCCCTGCAATGCAAGCACAGTCCATGGTGGGATATCTGGCTGGGTGGGAAGGAGGACTCACATCACCGACCACAGTCACCAGCAGCTTTTCACACCTCCCCCCTTAACACAAACTCCACACAACTCACCTGGGAGAATGCATTGCCTCACACACCAATAATCTATCCCACAAAGAACCACAACACTGGGTCATGCAGAGTGAAGCACAAGGGCACACATGGGACCTGTAGCAGAACTAACCCCAGGATTACACTGTCAGCCATCTTGTCAGCACAGGCACACAACCCCACAGGGAAGCAGAGTCAAAGGGAAGGAAGCATGGGCATGCTGGGAAGGGGGGTGGAGGCAATAGCATGATGGGAGTCGTAGTCACAGCTCAACATCCCCCACCCATATGGCCCAGCAAGCTCACACTCACGCATGCACATCCCACAGAGAGTGGAAAGGCCCATCAAAGATGTTTGACACTGGTGCTGTGTTGTGGGGAGCCCAAGGGCATGCTGGGAACTGCACACCAATCAACAGCAGGACACCACTGTCAGCCATCTTGCCATTGCTCTCACACCCACACACACTGAACTCCCCACAAAAGCAAGTAAGTATGGGAATGCTGGGAAGTGGGGTGGAGGCAATAGCATGATGGGAGTCATAGTCACAGACATAGCTCACCCCCACAACTGTCCCATCAACACCACCCTGAACCATGCTCACATCACAGGGAGTGGAAAACAACTGACAAGATGGCTGACACTGGCAACTGCTGTGGGGAGCACAAGGCCCCGCTGGCAACTGTGCAACAACCAACAGCAGGACACCACTGACTGACATCTTGAAAGACAACTTTCACTCCCTGCAATGCAAGCACAGTCCATGGTGGGATAACTGACTGGCTGGGTGGGAAGGAGGGCCGGCTGTCAACCAAATACAACCAATGCAGACCATGTTCACACCCCAACAAATACATAGAAATGCCCAAATAATGCAGGACAATGTGCTACACCAATATCAACCCCTGACTGTGACAACTTAGGACAATGCAATGTACAGGCCCGCACCCAGAGGCACAGTCACAACTGTCAGGTGTGTCAACCATTGATGCCTGCAGAAACATAACATACATTGTGTGTGTCTCCCAAAAACAGGTGATGATGGGGACACAGCAGCAGACGCTGAGGAGTCCCAGTCCCAGGCTCAAGAGGATACGGACTCACTGGTGTTGAACAGCCTCTGCCCTCCTCGGATGAAGAAGACCAACCTGGCACCTCCGGTGCAAGTCATCATGCAGCACCAGCAGGACCACCAGCTGCACCCCCTGCACCCACCCCTCCAACGACTGTCACCACAAATACCATCCCTGCCGACATGGACAGAACAAGGAGCACCACCAGCACAGGGACCCTGGACCAACGTGGGGCCATGGACACCACCACCACCACCAACCCCCAAAGGGGACCAGGGTCATCTGTGCGTGCCACTGCACGCACTGCACATGTCGGCAGGGGTGGTGGGAGGGGTGGGAGACAGAGGTCGCTGCTTGCAGAGGTGTCTGGTGTGCATGATGACCCACAACTGGCACGCATAGCCGATGCGTACCAGTCCAGCACCGGAGATCTCAGCCAGGTAGTGGGGCTCCTCAGGGACATCAAAGAGCAGCAGGCTGCCCATCATGCCCGCTTGGACTCACACATGTCCTGCGTGGAGTCCAAGTGGGACACACTGCAAGAGATGACGGCGGTGCATAGGGACATATTACAGATGACCAGCAACCAGTCTACACCTCCTTGTGTGCCAACAACATCTGTGGCTGAAACAACTGCAACTGCCACAGGGAGGGAGGATGACTCTGGCGGAGAGTCCCCTGCACCGCAGCAGCCTGTACTTGAGGGGCCCCCCCAAAGAAGAGGGGTCGTCCGAGGAGGGGCAAGTGAGAGGCCGATGGCCATGTGCAACCCCCAGGAAGCCTGAACCTGTTCTGGATGATCACCTTTGTGCGCAAACTGTTCACCCTGTTGACGGCAACACAACTCCCACACATGACATGGGGAGTACAAGTTGGACCAATGTCTCAGACAACTGTGGCCCCGATACTGGGGATTTTGTCTACCAGGACTTTCAATTCATCTAGGAACTTCTGATTGCAATATAAATGTACAGCACTAACCATCCTGTGCACTATTCACACAAATGTATCACAATAAACACACTAATACACCATACTTGCCTCTGTTGTGATTCCAACGTGGGTGCTGTCATGGGGATGATGAACTGCAAAATTACACTGTGTTTCCGAACTGCAACAGCAAGTACAACACAGGCATGTGAGTAATGGCAACGTGACACATATGAGGGAGACACACCACCAGGGCTACACAACACATACACACCTAGGCCATCTGACTCATTGCCTACACTGATGTGGCCAGGAAAGACGGTGCAATGCACAGACACCACACCTATTCCCAGTTGTAGTCAAGTAGCCCACAGGTGCAGTAAGCAAATGGCAGTCAAATGTGTGACCACAGACAACGCACATCACAAAGTGAAGCACAGGTTTATTACACAGTTGCAACATGTCGTAACCACTACAGATGCAAGGTAATCCCACCTGGCAGCGGGCACACAGTCAACAACTGTAGAAGGAAGGAAGTCCATGGGTGTGGCGCACATCACCTGTAGGGACACAACAGCTACCACCCTGGAAGTACAATGACGTCGTCGGTGGACACAGTTGACCAAACGAATCTGAAAGTACCCTGTGAAGGACAGAAATTACACACAGTCAAAAGCAATGGAGAACAGGACAGAACAGCAAAACTCATGCACAATACATGTTACAAGATACCCACCCAGAACCAAGTTAGCATGTCAACACTGTTGGGGAGTACAGACTACCTGTAAGCACACATCGCTACACACATCCAGTCAAGTAGCCCATGGACACACTCTAACAGCACCAGAGCACCACCTACACATATCATGCCAACTCACATCATTGACATGACACCTCAGGATACTCACATTCAGCTAAAGAAGTTGGTGATGAGCTGTGTGCGGACATCACCATCATCATCATCATCATCACTGGCATCGTGGTCCAGGCCAGGATCCTCCACAGGTGGCGGATGTTGGTCATTGTCATCCTGGATGAGAGGCAACTCCTTCCGCACTGCCAGGTTGTGGAGCATGCAGCAGACGATGATAATCTTGCACACCTTCGCTGGGTCATATGGGAGGGACCCTCCTGTCTTGTCGAGGCAGCGGAAGCGGCTCTTCAGGAGACCAAATGTCCGCTCAATCACTCTCCTGGTCCGACCATGTGCCTCATTGTAGCGCATCTGGGCTGGTGTCACAGGGTTCCTGAGGGGTGTCAGCAACCACGGCATGTTGGGGTATCCCGAGTCACCTACGGACAGACAAGTGCACATTAGCTGACTTGGAAAAGTGGGCGGAATACTACAGATCAGATCACACACAATGGCACAAAGTCAGTACACACCGACAAGACCAGGCACGCTGGTTCTGCATCTGTGCCATCATCCTGGGGATGCGACTACTCCTCATCACAAAGGCATCGTGTGCTGAACCAGGGAAACGGGCACACACGTGTGAGATGGTCATATCTGCAAGACACACCACCAGTGCATTGACCGAGTGGTAGTGTTTGCGGTTACGGTAGGCCTGTTCATGTGCCTGTGGTGGTACCAAAGCCACATGTGTCCCATCAATTGAGACAATGACATGCAGCATCCTCCCCAGGGCATAGAAGTCACTCTTCACGTCAGTGAGTCGTTGCAGTCTAGGGAAATAGATGTACCGGTTCAGGTATAGCAACATTGCCTCCAAAACATCGCAGAGCACACGGCTGAACATGGTCTGTGACATCCCACCAGCAGTCGCCACAGTATGTTGAAAGGTACCGGTGGCAAAGAAGTGTAGGGCTGCCATCACCTTCACCTTGGGGGTCAGCGCTGTAGGATACGGCTGGCCAGGCTGCAAATGTGGGGCCAACTGCACTGCCAAATCCTCAATCAGCTGCCTGGTGAAGCGGTACCGTCGGATGCTGTCCCGTTCCACCATCGTTGCCAGGTCTGGGAATGGTCTATGGACAGCAGGAGCCTCTGCAGTGCAGAGGAGAAGAAAGCAAGATTGTCAGTCACCCCACATATGCGGCATTGAACACACTCAATATCACATCATACATCATTATGAGGCACAACTACATGAAGTGTGCAGTTCCGTAAGGACATGTATGGTACATACATGGCCAACATCTGTCATCACGGTTCAACAAGTGGCATCAATTAGTCCCAGATTGGCCCATTGGATATCATGAGGCCGTGTCACAGTTCCCATCTCCTGCTGCCATGTTACAATCACCCCCCACAGTGACATGTGAGGACAGATGTGCCCCAGGCATCACAGCTCAACGACAGGTACATTCCCAGGGACCCTGTATTGCCACATGGACACTGGCATTACATGGAGTATCATGTATACTCCACAGCAAAACAACCATGACCCCCACAGGAAGTGGTTCCACTTGCCTCTGCAGGACAGACATGGACGTCTGTGACACACACACGCACAACATCAAAGTCCATGCACAAACAACGTGGCTGTGGAGACTGTCTCCCATTGTGCACATGAAATCAGAGACATTGTAAACACTACATGCACACAGACTGTGGAGGACCATCACTATTGTGCCACTGGGTCACCCTGGCTCAAACATACCGTCCCACATGGGACTCACGGGGTATGTGACATGACATACACATACACCACCGTGAAATGTGACCATGGCACATGCTCAGATATGAACAGTTGCACATCACAGTGGTCATGTACACGTAACACCCAGGATCCTGTCCCCATGAACACGTGCACAGCCTGGGGGTGGCTGCCCCAGGTGACACCCACAGGACAACATGTACACCAACATACACACAATAGGAAATGCAGCCTTACATGCCTTATGATACAGTTTGGACAGGCTGTGGTGTTGTAGGTGTGCCCCTCACTCCCTGGGAGCTATTTGTGGCTGGCATATGTTCATCTGAGACAGGCATGGTGACATATGCCAGTCACTTGTACAGGGATGCGTTGAACAGCAATGGACCGATCGGTGCACCCGGCCGGCCCATTGCATTCAATGTGTGTGGGTACGCGTTGTACCCCTGTACGCGTTGAACTGCAATGGACCGATCGGTGCACCTGGCCAGCCCATTGCATTCAATGTGTGAGGTTAGGCGTTGTACCCCTGTACGCGTTGAACCGCAATGGACCGATTGGTGCACCCGGCCGGCCCATTGCATTCAATGTGTGCGGGTACGCGTTGTACCCCTGTACGCGTTGAACCGCAATGGACTGATCGGTGCACCCGGCCGGCCCATTGCATTCAATGTGTGCGGGTACGCGTTGTACCCCTGTATGCGTTGAACCGCAATGGACCGATCGGTGCACCCGGCCGGCCCATTGCATTCAATGTGTGCGGGTCCGCGTTGTACCCCTGTACGCGTTGAACCGCAATGGACCGATCGGTGCACCCGGCCGGCCCATTGCATTCAATGTGTGCGGGTACGCGTTGTACCTCTGTACGCGTTGAACCGCAATGGACCGATCGGTGCACCCGGCCGGCCCATTGCATTCAATGTGTGGGTACGCGTTGTACCCCTGTACGCGTTGAACCGCAATGGACCGATCGGTGCACCCGGCCGGCCCATTGCATTCAATGTGTGCGGGTACCCGTTGTACCCCTGTACGCGTCGAACCGCAATGGACCGATCGGTGCACCCGGCCGGCCCACTGCATTCAATGTGTGCGGGTACGCGTTGTACCCCTGTATGCGTTGAACCGCAATGGACCGATCGGTGCACCCGGCCGGCCCATTGCATTCA
The DNA here is from genome assembly GCA_963921515.1 of Calotriton arnoldi. Classification (NCBI taxonomy): domain Eukaryota; kingdom Metazoa; phylum Chordata; class Amphibia; order Caudata; family Salamandridae; genus Calotriton; species Calotriton arnoldi. Next base: position 401,836 of record CAWUFW010014289.1, on the reverse strand, counting down.
ATGTGTGCGGGTACGCGTTGTACCCCTGTACGCGTTGAACCGCAATGGACCGATCGGTGCGCACCCATTGTCAATGGCCTAGCCTGGCAACGGACGCGTTTTCGAAATTCGAACGAGTCGGTTGCTGGAAATTCAGTTGGTCACCCACAACAATGTTGCAAAATCATGTATGTCATGAAGTTGAAGATTTGAAGGATGCTGTGGGCGTGTATTGGTGCTGCTATTCCATGGATTGGCCAGATTCAGAAGATGCAAACGACTTGGACCTATCACTTTGGACACATGGGACAGTATCTGCCTCTGCAGCACATATATATTGCTGGCTGTTCCCCTGAGAGCTCACTTGCCTGCACTACATGCTCCAGGACGACATCTGCCACTGCACTGCTGCTGTCTCTGCCCCCTCTGGACCCTGCAATGGCACGTACTGTGGAGAGAGCCCCAGCCTTCAGCCTTGAGGAGAACCAGGCCCTGCTGGACAGCCTACTTCCACAGTACAGCAAGCTGTATGGGACACCAGGGAGCAGGTGAGTGTTCTGTGCACTGCCTTTCTGAATGTGCATTTTGTCTGACTAGCAAGGCTGAAAGTCTGCACGCCACTGGCTAGCAGACTCACTGAGTAGTTGTCACCCCCCATAGTGTGTAGTGACATGCACTGGACAGGTATGGTGCAGTGACAGTGCATTTGAACAAGGTTTTACTTCCCATGCAATGATACCATGTAGTGACTTCTGGCAAACTGTCCATGGGCAGCGTTGCACTGCCTGTGTACATCATGTGCCCCTGTGATTGAGACATGTATATACAACTGTGTCATGCACGGATATGTTGCATGTGTAGTAATGGCCTTTTCACTGTGTCATCCTCACAGGTTAATGCCCATCGGAAGCAGGAGATCTGGAAGGACATCGTCCGGGCTGTCCGGTCCGTGGGGGTCTACAAGCGCCGGATCCGCAACTGCCAGAAGAGGTGGCAGGACCTTCGGGGCTGGACCCGGAGGATTGCACGGGTCCAGCTGAAGCTGTCGCCTCCTCGCAGGAGGGGCGGAACACGGACCCTGACCCCCCACATGCTCCAGATCCTGGCGGTGGTGTTTCCAGACCTGGATGGGCAGCTGAAGGCCAGACAGAAGCAAGGAGGGGGTGAGTCAAAGACTGCACTGTGAACTCTGTATTACATGCTATGTGCCCTCCTCTGGCCTGGTTAAACTGCCACAGTACAGCAGTCATGTTGTCCAGGAGCCATGTCCCTCTATTGTGCACTGCCCACTCCTCATCTGATACCCAGGTGTGGCCCTTACATTCAGGGAATTGTGTCACTTGGGACTGTGTTCTTGCAGTTTGCTTCACTCAAGGTGGGGGACAGCATCTGTTTCCCTAACTCTGTTGTGGGCATCATGGGTGGGTCCATTGTTCACACAATGCCTGTGTTCGGACATGTAATCTGCGTGTTGCTTTGATATGCGGTCCACTTGCTGAGCTGAGCCACCACATGTGCCTGGGGTATCTGGCACACACCCATGCAGTGGGTGGGAACAATGTTTGGGCCCCAGGAGTGTGCAGATTACGTGTGTCACACTTACATAGCCAGCTATCCACTGTCCAGGGCTCATCCCTCATTCATGTGGGGCAGGACAGTCATGCCTACTCCAGCCCATCCAATACACCTGTACTCCCAATCCCGTGTATCAGCTGACACGTTGTGCACAGTGATTTGACCCCTCAGGTGTCTGCCTCTGTGTCAGTGTGCTGTGGATTTGTTGCCAGGACTGCTGGGGTGTTTCTTGGTAGGGGCTCAGCATGCCACTGGAGATGTGACCATAGGAGACGATACTTGTGTGTCACATAGGTGTTTGATCAGCTGCCCGTGCAGACTGGGGTATGCGAATGTGAAGTTCAGGCAGCTGTTTCCCATTCACAGCAGATTGTGAGGGGCTCAGGTTCAGAGGGTAGTGTCACAGGTCTCCCATATGTCCAATCGGTATGACCTGGACAGATGAGGGTTAAGATGATGTGTTGTGTGGGGGATGTACATGTGCACTTGTGCAGCTCCAGGACTTGCATTCCCCATGACCTACTATTGTGACACAGTGCAGAGTGTTGTTGTCTGGCTGCCAAGTCATACATCACTGAGACAGTGATGTATGACTTAGCAGTCATGCCTCCGCCATGGCATGTGTCTACTTATTGGTGATCCTGCAGGGGAGTGACATGTGCTACATGCACACCATTGTGGCGATGGCTATCAGGACATGGGTGCATCATGGTGTCTGTCGCTGGTATGCATCACATGCATTTCCTATTTGACTCTGGGCATCCCTTTCATCCGGAAACCTGTACTGACTCAGTGGCAAGAGTTGTGATGTGTGCATGTCCACATGCTACACTGTGTCCTCTGCACTGTCCAACTACTGTGTAGGTGGTGCATGTGTCCACACTGGGGTGTTGCTATCCAACAGACACCAGACAGATGGGTGCAAGGCCATGTGGGATGTGAGTGCCATGGTTGGCATCAGACTGACAATTGGATTCTCCTGTTCAGTTAGGGCACTTTTAGCAATGTTCAACTAATGATGCCAGGGCTTGCTCTGTAATGTGCTGTGCTCACAGTGGTGTGTGCGTTTGGTGCAGGTGACTGATGTCTGTCTGTTTCCCCATTGATTGCAGATACATCCACGGCCACGGAAGGGGACAGCTCCACGGACCAGGAGGAGCCGGAGAGCCAGACTGGGTCAGCAGCCGAGGAGTGGTCGGAGGGACCCAGTGACACGGAGGGCGAGGGGAGCCACACTGAGGAGTCCTCAGCAGCATCCACCTCAGCTGAGGACCACAGCAGCTCGGAGGATGACTCCCTTATGGAGGCGGGTGTCAGCAGCCACCACACCCCAGCTAGTGTTGCTGTCCCCGCCACCACCAGCACCACCACCGCCCTCCCATCGGCTCCCATTCCCCAGGTCCGTGGAGGCTCCCATGTTCGGGAGCGTGTCTCCTTCGGGCCAGGCACCGCACCCCCTGCCCCTGTGTCCCCTGCTGCCCTGAGTGAGGAGTCTGTGTACCTCCTTCGCCAGCTCCATAAAGGGCAGACAGCCATGCTGAGTGTCCTCCATGCACACACCGCTCTGTTGACTCAGCTGGTGTCGTTCATGGAGGGCATCTCATCGGGCATGTCTGACCTACAGAGGGGCAATAGGACCATGGACTCCTCCCTGACGGCAGCAGTGTCCCTCCTCAGACAGTCCCTCACCCCTCCTGCCTCTGCTCCATCCACACTCCCCAGCACCTTACCCGTCCCAAGCACACACATACCGGCACAGGCACACACCAGCACACACACGTCCAGCACACAGACACACACGCCACAAACAAAACGCACACGCACGCACAGTCAGGGGACTGAAACCAGACTCACAGGGGATGGGGCCCTGGAACACACACACGCATCCACAAGCACTGTGCAGTACTCAGTTGCCTCTCCCTCCAAAGCACCCTCCCTTGCCTCACCTGCAACCCCAAAGTCACAGCGGCTCTTCCTCTGTGACCTCGGCCTCATCCCCTACGATCCAGCTGCTCCAGCATCCAGGGGGAAGAGGAAGCCCACCCACACGGAGCAGAGTGCCCCTCGCCCCGGACACCCTCCCCCAGGCGCAGACAGACTGAGGCCCCCACCCGCAAGTCCCCCGGAGTCGTAAGAGCAAGACCCCGCCGCCGCCCTGCAGCTCAGGCACCAGGTCGCCTTCCTCCATCCCTCAGGCCCCCACTCCACAGGTGCCCCCACCACACCCTGCCCCAGGTTCCCCCACCCACAGATATACCATCCCCAAGAGGATCCGGCCTTCTCCCCCTGCCACTTGCTCTCCCGGCACCACACCCCCGCTGCGCTTGTCTGTGCCACTGATGTGGTGAGGGTGTCCTCCCCTCTGTCCAGCCCACCTTGCCTGTTCCCCATTCTCCTCCCCTGGAGGTAGGCACTGCAGTGGAGTCCACTACCACCCTGTCTGACTTGGGCACTGCAGTGGCGGACCTGTCCACTCCATCTGCACGGTCCACTGCAGTCGTGCCAGCACACACACCATCTGAGCCATGCCCCCCAGTTGTGCCGGCACACACCATGTCAGACACCTCCACTGCAGTTGTCAGTGGCTCTCCAGCACCCACCACCCCTTCCCTGCCTCCTCCTGGTGAGCCCTGATCCTGTCCCTGTGGTGCCTGGCCTGCCCCCGGTTGCCCCTCCTAGTGGATTGTCCCTGGTTTTGTGCAGTGCAGGCATGCGTAGGGTGACATCTGCCACTGTCACCCTGTATTGACTTACTTGATGGACTGGCCATTGGCCTTTGTTGGAGCATTACTGTTCTCTGAGTTTTTGGACACACATATGCTGAATAAAGCAACTTTCTGTTCTCTAATGCTATTACTTCTGATGTACATGATGTTGATGATGCTGACCATGCCCTTGCAGCAGGGATGATGATCTTTGGTCTCATGAAAATGAAGTGTCACTGGGCAGGGCCCCATGTGGTCCAGAGGGACAGTGTCCTATCCTGTGGTGTATCCATGTCATCCTTAACAGCATCTGTGGGTGTCATGTGTACAATATTTGGCAATGGAATTTCCTAGTTACATTAGCAATGTCACATCTGTGGCTTCCATCCCTGCACATCTGTAGTGCTTGCCATTGTTCAATTCGTCTACTTCCCTGACCGTGTGGCCATCTCCAGTGGACATGCAGGTTTGGGCATCAATGGGGAAGGACTCATCTGTGTTGTCAGTGCAACTTGCTGTACATGTGTGTTGGATCTGTGCTGATGATTTTGTTGACACTCCCATGACCAGGCTGATGTAATGGGAGCCTTGATTTGGTGCTAATTGTTTACTGTGTGACAAAGTGTTGTGCTGACATGATGGAGCCCTACTGATGTGACATATGGCACAGCTTTCCTCACACAGGAGTGGAGTCCCCTCATGGCAGTGTGTGCTCCTGTGACATTGCCTGCGCCCAAGGTGCGTGTTGTATGAGCATGTCTGTGTGTTCACTTCCATTTTGCTATGAGTGCTGGGATCCCTAGTGATGTTCCTGTTTGTGATGCTTGCTGAGTTGAGCTATGTTCCCCCAAAGTCTACTCCCTGGGTTCTCTGTGATGTGGGTGCATGGCACATTACTGGTCATCAGGGTGTCACCCATAGGTGTGTTTGCTGTCAGGGCTGAGTTTGTGGGCAGGCGCTGATGGGTCACAGTTAGGATTCCCCTTAGCACTTGTTGTTTACTCCTGTAATGTGATTTCCGGTTTGTGTCAGCTTTCATTGTTTGTGACACGTTGTGTGTGTGACTGCTGGCACTCCTCAGGGTCAGGGCTGCAATGTTGGTAGTTGTCCATGTGTGTTCTTTGTGGGTGACCTTGGCTTCTTCATTGGTGTGTGACTGTGGCTGGGATCCCATTGGTTGGTGTGGTGTTGCCGTCATGTCCATGTACGGCGTAGTGTGCAGTGTGTCAGACATTTAGGAGTCTTGTTGAGTGGCCATGTGTGCTGTGTTTCTGCACCTTGCTTCCCACCCACCCCCCTGGGATTGTCATGGGTGCATGCGCAATGTCACCTGTGCATGTGAGCTTCACTGCAGGACATTGTTGGCGGTCGAGGTGTGTGTTGTTTAGTGTGTGCAGATGAGAGTTGTTGCCCGGCAAGACCCCTGCCTCCATGTTGGCCTTGGCTTACTGGCCATGCTGATTGATTTGTGCTTGTGTGGGTGTGCTGGTGATTCTTTGCTCAGGATACTTGACTGTGGTTCACAGTGTGAACAACATCTGGCTTTGTCATCACAGTGGTATTGTAATGCAGCCCAGGGTCACCACATTGTGTGGGCCCTAGGGGTGGTGCCTCGGTGTCTTACTGTGTGGGTTGCTGTTCCTACATGCTTGTGTGACATGTGTGATTTGTGCTCCCTCTCATCTGACAATGCCTGATTGCCCACATAGGGGAATTGGATCCCTGAGTTACCTTTGTGTGGCACTGTATGCACATCTGTGTGTTTGGTCTTCAGGCCTCCTCATGTGTTGTGTGGTTGCCTGGGGACACTGGTCCCCCCCCTCACCTGTTGTGTTTGATGTGCAGTGTGTGTCTGCCTGTTTGTGTTTGTGCATCAGCGCCACTGCATTGGCATATTCATGGTGTGCCATTATCTGTATGTTGTTTGGTGTGTTTGCCCTGCTGTCCCTGGGACTCCTAGGTCATCAGTCAGCACAATGATCATTGTTTATGTGTCCCATTGCTGCCATGGTATGGTATCTGTTCACCTGCCATCTGCAGTCTACACAGGGTATCTGCATTGGTGTGTCCATTGGTGCAAATATGTGGGTCTGCATTGTGATGGTCACTTCTGTCATTGTGTCATTGATGTATGTTGACGGTGTCAGACACCATGGGTGATGTTTGTATGCAGCTGGCCAGAGGTATGTCTTATTTGCACTGCACTGTTTGCCTACCCAAATCTATGTTGCAATGGGACACCTGCACTAATTTGCCACAGTTGTGTTTGTTGTTCTGTGACCAGGATTTGTCCATGCAGTTTGCCAGTTGCAGCTTCTACTTTGTTCACACTTACATTTTGGTCACTGTGATGATGGGGGTTTGGACCCCATTGCCACAATGGTCAAGATGTGCTTCAGCTCAGGACCCCACACTTACATTTTGGTCACTGTGATGATGGGGGTTTGGACCCCATTGCCACAATGTTCAAGATGTGCTTCAGCTCAGGACCCCACACTTACATTTTGGGCACTGTGATGATGGGGATTTGGACCCCATTGCCACAATGGTTCAAGATGTGCTTCAGCTCAGGACCCCACACTTACATTTTGGGCACTGTGATGATGGGGGTTTGGACCCCATTGCCACAATGGTCAAGATGTGCTTCAGCTCAGGACCCCACACTTACATTTTGGGCACTGTGATGATGGGGATTTGGACCCCATTGCCACAATGGTCAAGATGTGCTTCAGCTCAGGACCCCACACTTACATTTTGGGCACTGTGAGGATGGGGATTTGGACCCTATTGCCACAATGGTCAAGATGTGCTTCAGCTCAGGACCCCACACTTACATTTTGGGCACTGTGATGGGGGTTTGGACCCCATTGCCACAATGGTCAAGATGTGCTTCAGCTCAGGACCCCACACTTACATTTTGGGCACTGTGATGATGGGGGTTTGGACCCCATTGCCACAATGGTCAAGAAGTGCTTCAGCTCAGGACCCCACACTTACATTTTGGTCACTGTGATGATGGGGATTTGGACCCCATTGCCACAATGGTCAAGATGTGCTTCAGCTCAGGACCCCACACTTACATTTTGGGCACTGTGCTGATGGGGGTTTGGACCCCATTGCCACAATGGTCAAGATGTGCTTCAGCTCAGGACCCCACACTTACATTTTGGGCACTGTGATGATGGGGATTTGGACCCCATTGCCACAATGGTCAAGATGTGCTTCAGCTCAGGACCCCACACTTACATTTTGGGCACTGTGATGATGGGGATTTGGACCCCATTGCCACAATGGTCAAGATGTGCTTCAGCTCAGGACCCCACACTTACATTTTGGTCACTGTGATGATGGGGGTTTGGACCCCATTGCCACAATGTTCAAGATGTGCTTCAGCTCAGGACCCCACACTTACATTTTGGGCACTGTGATGATGGGGGTTTGGACCCCATTGCCACAATGGTCATGGCCTGCTTGCATTGTGGGGGCCACACACATTTATGTGTGGCACATGTGATAGGGTGTCACATTGTATGTTGATGATCATGTTCTGTGTCGTAGGCATTTGACACAGTCTATACACGCTTGTCATGGTGTTGGGGGATGTCTTAATGTTGCATTCTTTATGTTGGTGTGTGCTTGTTGCAACATGTATTAGCCATCCTGTGAGTGGAGATGTTGTTAGTGGTAGGCATCCAGCCCCCTGGCTAAGGGTGGTAGTAGTGGTAGGCATCCAGCCCCCCTGGGCAAGGGTGGTAGTAGTGGTAGGCATCCAGCCCCCATGGCTAAGGGTGGTAGTAGTGGTAGGCATCTGGCACCCCCATGGCTAAGGGTGGTAGTAGTGGTAGGCATCCAGCCCCCCTGGGTAAGGGTGGTAGTGGTGGTGGGCATGTGGCACCCCTGGGTAAGGGTGGTAGTAGTGGTAGGCATCCAGCCCCCTGGCTAAGGGTGGTAGTAGGCATCTGGCACCCCCATGGCTAAGGGTGGTAGTAGTGGTAGGCATCCAGCCCCCTGGGTAAGGGTGGTAGTAGTGGTAGGCATCCAGCCCCCTGGCTAAGGGTGGTAGTAGTGGTGGGCATCTGGCACCCCCTGGCTAAGGGTGGTAGTAGTGGTAGGCATCCAGCCCCCCTGGCTAAGGGTGGTAGTAGTGGTAGGCATCCAGCCCCCCCTGGGTAAGGGTGGTAGTAGTGGTGGGCATCTGGCACCCCCATGGCTAAGGGTGGTATTAGTGGTAGGCATCCAGCCCCCTGGCTAAGGGTGGTAGTAGTGGTAGGCATCTGGCACCCCCATGGCTAAGGGTGGTAGTAGTGGTAGGCATCCAGCCCCCCTGGGTAAGGGTGGTAGTGGTGGTGGGCATGCTGCACCCCTGGGCTAAGGGTGGTAGTAGTGGTAGGCATCCAGCCCCCTGGCTAAGGGTGGTAGTAGTGGTAGGCATCTGGCACCCCCTGGCTAAGGGTGGTAGTAGTGGTAGGCATCCAGCCCCCTGGCTAAGGGTGGTAGTAGTGGTAGGCATCCAGCCCCCCTGGGTAAGGGTGGTAGTAGTGGTGGGCATCTGGCACCCCCATGGCTAAGGGTGGTAGTAGTGGTAGGTATCCAGCCCCCCTGGCTAAGGGTGGTAGTAGTGGTAGGCATCTGGCACCCCCATGGCTAAGGGTGGTAGTAGTGGTAGGCATCCAGCCCCCTGGGTAAGGGTGGTAGTGGTGGTGGGCATGTGGCACCCCTGGGTAAGGGTGGTAGTAGTGGTAGGCATCCAGCCCCCTGGCTAAGGGTGGTAGTAGTGGTAGGCATCTGGCACCCCCTGGCTAAGGGTGGTAGTAGTGGTAGGCATCCAGCCCCCTGGCTAAGGGTGGTAGTAGTGGTAGGCATCCAGCCCTCCTGGGTAAGGGTGGTAGTAGTGGTGGGCATCTGGCACCCCCATGGCTAAGGGTGGTAGTAGTGGTAGGCATCCAGCCCCCTGGCTAAGGGTGGTAGTAGTGGTAGGCATCTGGCACCCCCATGGCTAAGGGTGGTAGTAGTGGTAGGCATCCAGCCCCCTGGGTAAGGGTGGTAGTAGTGGTGGGCATCTGGCACCCCCATGGCTAAGGGTGGTAGTAGTGGTAGGCATCTGGCACCCCATGGCTAAGGGTGGTAGTAGTGGTAGGCATCCAGCCCCCTGGGTAAGGGTGGTAGTAGTGGTGGGCATCTGGCACCCCCTGGCTAAGGGTGGTAGTAGTGGTAGGCATCCAGCCCCCTGGCTAAGGGTGGTAGTAGTGGTAGGCATCCAGCCCCCTGGCTAAGGGTGGTAGTAGTGGTAGGCATCTGGCACCCCCATGGCTAAGGGTGGCAGTAGTGGTAGGCATCCAGCCCCCTGGGTAAGGGTGGTAGTGGTGGTGGGCATGTGGCACCCCCTGGGTAAGGGTGGTAGTAGTGGTAGGCATCCAGCCCCCTGGCTAAGGGTGGTAGTAGTGGTAGGCATCTGGCACCCCCTGGCTAAGGGTGGTAGTAGTGGTAGGCATCCAGCCCCCTGGCTAAGGGTGGTAGTAGTGGTAGGCATCCAGCCCCCCTGGGTAAGGGTGGTATTAGTGGTGGGCATCTGGCACCCCATGGCTAAGGGTGGTAGTAGTGGTAGGCATCCAGCCCCCTGGCTAAGGGTGGCAGTAGTGGTAGGCATCTGGCACCCCCATGGCTAAGGGTGGTAGTAGTGGTAGGCATCCAGCCCCCTGGGTAAGGGTGGTAGTAGTGGTGGGCATCTGGCACCCCCATGGCTAAGGGTGGTAGTAGTGGTAGGCATCTGGCACCCCCATGGCTAAGGGTGGTAGTAGTGGTAGGCATCTAGCCCCCCTGGGTAAGGGTGGTAGTAGTGGTGGGCATCTGGCACCCCCATGGCTAAGGGTGGTAGTAGTGGTAGGCATCCAGCCCCCTGGCTAAGGTTGGTAGTAGTGGTAGGCATCTGGCACCCCCATGGCTAAGGGTGGTAGTAGTGGTAGGCATCCAGCCCCCCCTGGGTAAGGGTGGTAGTAGTGGTGGGCATCTGGCACCCCCATGGCTAAGGGTGGTAGTAGTGGTAGGCATCCAGCCCCCCTGGCTAAGGGTGGTAGTAGTGGTAGGCATCTGGCACCCCCGTGGCTAAGGGTGGTAGTAGTGGTAGGCATCCAGCCACCCCTGGGTAAGGGTGGTAGTGGTGGTGGGCATGTGGCACCCCCTGGGTAAGGGTGGTAGTAGTGGTAGGCATCCAGCCCCCTGGCTAAGGGTGGTAGTAGTGGTAGGCATCTGGCACAACCATGGCTAAGGGTGGTAGTAGTGGTAGGCATCCAGCCCCCCCTGGGTAAGGGTGGTAGTTGTGGTGGGCATGTGGCACCCCCTGGCTAAGGGTGGTAGTAGTGGTAGGCATCCAGCCCCCCCTGGGTAGGGGTGGTAGTGGTGGTGCGCATCCAGGCCCCTGTGTGCATATGTGGCATTGGTGATGGGCATCCCGCCCCTATGGTGCTGCTGTTGCTGGTGTAAGTAAATTCTGCATCCCTCTGTGTGTGTGTGATGTGTCGTGTACGTGTTGTATGTTTTTGTGGTTGGTGTCTGACTTACCTTCTGCGCCGTACGCGTCCGTCCCTGTTCCGGTGGTAAATGTAGAATATTGGTAGGATCGGAACGAAGGGATTCATGGTTGGTTCGTCTCATTCGTCTTTCTCGTTGCTTCGCGTCGTCCTCGTCGCTGGCGTGTTCGCCTCGTATCCGTGGATCGTGTTGTGGCGCGAATCGGAGCTTATGTGCGCCTCTCCCGGAAGCTTTGACGTGTCGGATGTAGCGACGGGTTCGGCGCGTACGGAAAGCGCATCGTACTTGTCCGGCCGGACGGGGCTGCATTTTCCCTTCCGTGCGACTCGATTCGGCGTTTCCGGATTCGCCTCGGTCGGAGAACAGGACCTGGATTGGGTGAGTACGACTCGGCTGGATTCTATGCTGTTGTGCGCATCGTACTTGCTCGTTCGGAATAATGTACGGATCGGTCGGGAAACAGGCATTCGCATGGCTTTTTTCCCGACCGAATGGTATTGGGTGCGCCTCCGACCGAGACCGGAATCGGCCCCTAAATGTCAGAAACACATCATTATTCAATAATAACATTATGCAGTCTTGCAAATAACAAGTGTCAAAGACATCGCAGATCATGAGTAAAAACATGCAATTCAGTAAGTTTAAAATCACGGCAATATCGAAATACAATGAAGTATCACAACCTCAATAGGAAATGCTAAATAAAATGGTTAAGTGGGAACACCAACAGCGTGAAAAGTACACTGCGGAAGGTGGTCGACGAATGAACTGATAGGTGGCCTTTTATACCTTTTAATGAGGAACAGTTGACCACAAGATCTCGCCCTGGCAGGTGCTTGACCGCAGATCATAACAAAAGTTGAAAATTTTATCAAAAACAACTTGCGTCACTACTCGGAAGCTTTAAGGCGGAATTTCCTTATATGTACATAGCGCATAGAAAAGGTCATTGTCACTTTAAGGCGAGTGGCTGTCTTAGTTTCAAAGGCAAGCAAAAAGTATAGGGTGAGAAGCTATGGAAAGTTACATTTGGCCCCCACCCTATTCTTGCCCGATCGTGTTCTTCTAACTGACAGATGCATCCTGTTATTGCTACATATTCATGATGTTCAGAAAGATGTGCACGCAGAGGACAGTAGAGGTGGGTGGGGGTCTGGTGACTTGTTTATGGGAAAATCAGTGAACTGAGGTTAGTGGCCTTTGCAGGGGAGATGTCTGTAATATTGTTTAGACACGCATGAGGCCTACCGTTTCAGTGAATGCTTAGGGCACTATGGACAATTTAGCAGTCTGTTACTTATGAATTGGCAGGGACATTCAGGGCTCTCATGCTTCAAAGGTGGAAAGTAATAGCTGAGACATGATATGGTAAAACTGGACCCTGCTTAACACTCTAGAGGGTGTGAGGTGGCAAGCTGAGGCCCAGGCAGCAGGTGACAACTCTGGAGATCAACTCATCTATTGGGAGAATTGCTTTCTAAATACCAAGCCTAAGGTTCTTGGATCTGGGGCAGCACATGTGCTGGTGGTCCCCCAGTGTTACAGGACCTTCTTACTGGGTTTGGCTCATGACATACCAGTGGCAGTACATCTGGGGCAAGACAAGACCTTTGCCAGGCTTGTTGCCCACTTCTATTTGCCGCGGATGAAGATGGCCTCAGATTCATTCTGTAGGTCCTGTCCCACCTGCTAGGCCAGTGGGAAGCCAGGGAAAAAGCTCAAAGCTCCTCTAGCCCCATTACCAGTCATTGGCACTCCCTATGAGAGGATAGGCATCAACACTGTTGGACCCTTGGACCCCAAGACAGCTTTAGTCAACAGGTTTATCCTGGTCTTGGTGGACCTCGATACTCGCTACCCAGAGGCCATCCATCTGAGGTCAGTGGCTGCATCTGCAGTGTCCAGGGGCCTGATGAGGATTTTTACCCATGTGGGGTTATTCAAAGAGGTACTGTCTGACAGAGGCACTAACTTCATGTCAGTGTACATGAAGTCAATGTAGGATGAGTGTGGAGTAACTTATATGTTCTCCACACCCTATCACCCCCAAACCAACAGTCCTGTGGAGATATTCAACAAGACATTGAAGGGTATGATAATGGGCCTATCTGAGCCCATGAGGCATCCTCTCTGTCTTGCCTTCTATTTGCCTACAAGGAGGTGACGCAGAAAGGGGTTAGGTTTAGTCCCTTTGAACTCTTCTATGGCCACCCTGTTAGGGGAACTCTTAGTCTTGTGAGAGAGGGGTGGGAGCAAGCTCCCAGAAATCCCCCTCAGAATGTGGGCAGCTACATGCTGGCCCTCTGCAATCAGATGCACCACTTCTGGAAGAAGGTGAAATGCAACATTGAGGCCAGTCAGAAGTTGTGAAACTTTGGTATGACCAGAAGGTCACTCTGGTAGAGTTTCAACCTGACCAGAAGGTGTGGGTTGTGAGCCTGTGGGGCACAGAGCTCTCCAGGATTACTGGACAGGCCCATATGAGGTGAAGGAGCAGAAGGGGGAGTCCACCTACTTGGTGGATCTCAAGGCCTCTAGGAACCCTTATGGGTCCTCCACGTGAACTGCCTCAAACAACACTTTGAGATGTCCAAAATAAGCATGCTCCTGGTGACCGATGAGGGGTGGAAGAGGAGAGCGAGCCTCTCCCTGACCTGCTGTCTGTCCAGGAACATGATGGGTCAGTGGAGGGTGGCCAACCTCTTCCCTACTCTGACCATAGAACAGCAGAGTGACTGTCGCCATTTACTTGGGGCAGTTCACCTCTCTGCTCTCCCTCACCCCTGGACTCACACGGTAAACAGTCTAAATATCGAGTTTTAAATATCGACTAGCACAAATATCGAGTTCAGAATATCGTCTGTCAAAAATATCGACAGTCAGAATATCGTGGACAAGAATTTTGAGTCTAAGGTAAGTAATGTTGTTTTTAAAAATATCGAAGTTGTTAATATCGTTTTAAAAAATATCGAAGTTATTAACATCATTTGCAAAAATATAGTTGATAAAAATATCGTTGTTTTAGTTAGTGTTATGTATTTTAGTGTGTATTTTAAATGTATGTGCTATATTATTTTTTCTTAGTATTGCACTTATTTTTTATGTATGTGTTAAATTTTAAGAAGTTACTAATTTTTTTTTATTTACATTTTGCGTTTTAGTTCCGTAGTGGGTTGTGGGTTTATAGCGGAATAGGGTGGGAAGTAATTTAAATATAATTAATTGATTTTTTATTTTATTTGAATTACATTTTGCGTTTTAGTTCTGTAACAGGTTGTGGGTTTATAGGGGAATAGGGTGGGAAGTAATTTAAATATAATTAATTACATTTTAATTTTATTTGAATTACATTTTGCGTTTTAGTTCCGTAGCGGGTTGTGGGTTTATAGGGGAATAGGGTGGGAAGTAATTTAAAAATAATTAATTGAATAATAATTTTTATTTATTAGTATTTATTTACATTTTTGTATAGTGTTAATTATGGTAATTAATTAATTATTAATTAATTATTAATTGGCTGTTCATTTTTATTGATTAATTAATTGGTAAATATGTTAATTGTGTAATTTTTTTAGGAGTGGGTTGTGGGTTTATAGGGGAATAGGGTGGGAAGTAATGTAATTATAATTAAATTATTAATATTTTTCATAATTCATATTTATTTAATTAATCTTTTATAGTGTTAATTGTGGGAAATAACTTATAATTACATATTTAGTAATTTGTTATTAATTATTATTAATTAATTGGTAAATATTTTAATTGTGTCATTTTTTTAGGAGTGGGTTGTGGGTTGATAGGGGAATAGGGTGGGAAGTAATTTAATTTTAATATATTTATTCATATTTAATATGTAATATTTTTTATTTATGATTTTATAGTGTTAATTGTTTGAATTGATGTATTAATATATAATTATATTTTCATTGTTAAATGTTATTAATTAATTAATTGTTAATCAATTATGTTAATTGTGTAATTTTTTACCCCTCCGCTATCGAACACTTTCCCTACTGTTGGACTCACTGGAGTGGGAATAGTAATTTTTACCCCTTCGCTATCCAACACTTTCTCTACTGTTGCACTCGCTGGAGTGGGAATAGTAAATTATTTCCCTACGCTATCCAACAGTTTCCCTACTGTTGCACTCACTGGAGTGGGAATAGTAATTTTTACCCCTACTCTATCCTATACTTTCACTAATTTTGCACTTGCTGAAGTGGGATTAGTAAATTAATCCCCTCCCCTATCCGACACTTTCCCTACTGTTGCACTCACTGGAGTGGGAATATTATTTTTTACACCTACGCTATCCAACACTTTCCCTACTTTTGCACTTGCTGGAGTGGGAATAGTAAATTATTCCCCTGCGCTATCCAACACTTTCCCTACTGTTGCACTCCCTGGAGAGGGAATAGTAAATTATTCACCTCCGCTATCCAACACTTTCTCTACTGTTGCACTCCCTGGAGTGGGAATAGTAATTTTTACCCCTGCGCTATCCAACACTTTCCCTACTGTTGCACTTGCTGGAGTGGGAATAGTAAATTATTCCCCTATGCTATCCAACACTTTCCCTACTGTTGCACTCCCTGAAGTGGGAAAAATAATTTTTATCTCTGCGCTATCCAACACTTTCCCTACTGTTGCACTTGCTGGAGTGGGAATAGTAAATTAGTCCCCTCCACTATCCAACACTTTCCCTACTGTTGCACTCTCTGGAGTGGGAATAGTAATTTTTACCCCTGCGCTATCCAACATTTTCCCTACTGTTGCAGTCGCTGGAGTGGGAATAGTAATTTTTTCCTCTTCGCTATCCAACACTTTCCCTACTGTTGCAGTCATTGGAGTGGGAATAGTAAATTATTCCTCTCCGCTATCCAACACTTTCCCTACTGTTGCACTCATTGGAGTGGGACTAGTAATTTATTCCCCTCTGCTATCCAACACTTTCCCTACTGTTGTACTCTCTGGAGTGGGAATAGTAATTTTAAACCCTGCCCTATCCAACACTTTCCCTACTGTTACACTTGCTGGAGTGGGAATACTAATTTTATCCCCTCCGCTATCCAACACTTTCCCTACTGTTGTTTTCATTGGAGTGGTAATAGTAATTTTTACCCCTGCGCTATCCAACATTTACCCTACTGTTGCACTCGCTGGAGTGGAAATAGTAAATTATTCCCGTCCACTATCCAACACTTTGCCTACTGTTGCACTCGCTGGAGTGGAAATAGTAAATTATTCCCCTCCGCTATCCAACACTTTCACTACTGTTGCACTTGATGGAGTGGGAATAGTAATTTATTCAGCTCCGCTATCTAACACTATCCTTACTGTTGTAATTAATGTGGTGTAAAATGTAGTTTTAAAAATTAATAAATATTTTAATATTTTAATTTATATTATATATATTTTTTTTATTTTTATGTTAGAGGTGTATGTATACATATATGTATTTATAATTTTTTAATAAATTTCTAACATTTTATAATTTATTAAATTAATTATTTATTAATAATTATTAAGTAAATATATATATTATATTTTATATTTGTACGCTTAATTTATTTTTACATTACATTTATTACTTATAATTGTTAAAATTTTCTAATAATTATAAATATTTATTTTTAAGTTATATGTATTATTTAATTTATTTTACTTTTTTTTATACATAAAAAAACGATATTTTTAACATCGATATTTTTAACAACTATATTTTTGTTTCGATATTTTTGTACTTACCATGATGTAGATAGGATGTCGATATTCTTGACATCGATATTTAGGTCCCGATATTTTGGGACCTCGATATTGTGGTCGTCGATATTCTGTCAGTGATCCGACTCACACACAATCAATCAATCAATCAATCAATCAATCAATCAATCAATCAGGTGGCTTGTAGAGTGCGACTACTCACTTGTATGGGTCTCAAGGCACTGGGCGGGGTGAACTGCCGGTCCGTCGAAGGCGCTGTGGTTCAGTCGAAGAGCCAGGTCTTGAGGTCCTTCCTGAATTGAGGCAGTGCGTCCATGACATAGACACTGGCAACAGCCCACCTGTTAAAAATAAGGTTTATAGGTTTTCAGACAAGGTGAGGGCCAGTATCAAGGAGGAGGTCTCCAAGATTCTGGTATTAGTGGTGATTGAGCCTTCCAGCAGTCTCTGGTCCAGCCCTGTGGTGTTGGTACCCAAGACTGCCCCACCATTGTGCTGTGGCGCAGCCATGCGATATGTGCTTTCCTTATCACAATTTAAATGGCGCAATAGGATGTCTCTTTGTTTCACCACAGGTTCCATCGGTGGATCCACTGAACCACAGGACCACTGGTTCTGTATTTAACACGTTTTTGTTGTTTATTCACTTATTGCAGTAGCTGTTACTTGATCCTGATGAAGGCCATGACACTCCTATAGGTCCCTAGGCCGAAACATGTTGATCGTCTTTTTATGTAGCTGTCTCTAATGGTGGCAGTTGCATTACTAGCTATTTGTTTTTAATCCTGTCACAAGGTAGCTGAATAAAGCTTGCCATAGCTAACCTTGTAGCCAGTTTTACCTCACAATTCACTCTAGCACTGCTCCTCATCCACAACACACCACGCTCACATAGGGTCTTAGAGTAACCCGCTCTTCCATGATAAAACATCCCTGAGCTCCTCCCTCGCAGCGAGGGGGTTGTAGCCCGCGTTCAGACTAGGCTCTTAACGCGAGGAGGAACCCCTATGATGAAGCATGACACCTTTGGTGTGTGAGGGGAACCGTCCTTAAAAGGGATCCCCCTTTAGAGCATGGTTGTTACACTTCACATGCCCTTCAGACCGACGTTCTGGACCCGTGGGCTCTTTTTGTGATAGGTATTACGAGTGGGGAGTTCGCCCACGCAGGTCCTTAATCCTCCTCAAAGCCCCCCTTGTGTGTATTTTTAAGATTGAAACTATCCTGGCCTGGCAATCCCCTAAAACACAGACTTAGGTGAGTGCATTACTGGGCCTCACAGGACACTGTAGGAGATTTGCTAAAGGATATGGCACCCCTTGTGTATATTTTTAAAATTGAAACTATCCTGGCCTGGCAACGCCCTAAATACAGACTGAGGTGAGTGCATTACTGGGCCTCACAGGACAATGTAGGAGATTTGCTAAAGGATATGGCACCATTGTTGCCCCTTTAACAAAGCTGATTTCAAAGAAGCAGCCGAGACAGTTGATCTGGATGTAGGCCTGCTAGAAAGCCTTTGATACCCTCAAGGAGCCCACGGGTACAACACCAGTACTCAAGGCTCCTGACTTCTCCAAGCAGTTCATTGTGCAGACAAATGCTTCAGAGCATGGCATAGGGGCTATCTTACCAAAGTTAAATGAGGTGGGCCTAGACCAACCGGTAGCCTACATTAGCAGAAGGTTATTTCCACAGGAACAAAGGTGGAGTGCGAATAAAAAGGAGGCCTTTGCTGTGGTCTGGGCACTGGAGAAGCTGAGACCATACCTGTTTGGGACTCACATCCGGGTCCAGGCACACCACACACCCCTCTGATGGTTCATGCATATGAGGCGTGTAATCCCAAACTTTTGAGGTGGTCCATCCCCCTAAGGGGAATGGACTTTACGGTGGAACACTGTCCTGGGTCAGACCACGCCAATGCTGATTGTCTATCCAGGTTCTTCCGCCTTAGTGATGAGAACTCCCAAGGGGTTGGGTAGTTCTCCCCACTTTCAGCTGGACACGTCAGCAATAGGATGGTCTTCCTCCAAACGTTTTGCCTTCCTCTTCCATTTTTGTGCTGATCTCGTTTTTGCTGTCCTTAGGACTCTGTGCACTTTATCACTGCTAACCAGTGCTAAAGTGCTTGTGCTCTCTCCTCTAAACATGGTACTATTGGCTTATTCCCAATTGGCATATTTAATTTACTTATAAGTACCAAGTAAAGTGGTACTACATGTACCCAGGGCCTGTACATTAAATGCCACTAGTGCCCCTGCAGCACTGACTGTACCATCCACTTAAGTAGCCCTTTAAACATGTCTCAAGCTTGTCATTGCAGAGCCTGTGTGTGCAGTTTTAAACTGCCACTTAATCCTGGCGAAATTAATCTTTTACCAGTCCCAAACCTTTCTTTTACTACATATAATGCACTGCTAGGATAGGCCTTGGACAGCCGAGAGAGCAGGGTAAAATGTACTTAAAACAGTAGGAAATGTACTTTTTAGTGTGACTTGGTCTGGTAGTGAAAAACTCTTAAATGTTTTTTTCACTACTTCAAGGCCTATTTCTCCCATAGGATATGCCACTAGAGTGGCCTTATTACATTTTATATGTGTAATTTCCATATGGGAAGAGATAACCAGTTTATGTTTGGTGTCTCTGGAGCCACAATTCAAAATCCTAACTTATGGAGAAGTCGGATTTTAAATTGCAATTCTGAAAATGCGACTTTTTGGTAGTTGGCATTTTCTTACCTTAGCCATTTAGTGCTTGTAGCCTGTCTCTGGTCACATGACTGGGTGTAGCTGACAGTTGAGCTTTTTGAATTCTTCCTAGACAGGCACACACAATAGAAAGCTTAGATGTGCCTTGATAGGCTATCGCTGGCAGGATAGGAGGGAGGAACTGGGCACAGCTCCACCTACACCTGAATAGGCAGTGCCCTGTCTCCATCCAAAGGGCTGCATACCCCCTGTAATTAGTCTTGAACCAGGGCAGGGAAGGCAGGATGCCTGGGTACTTCAAAGAGAAATCTCTAGAAGATTCTCCCCCACTTCAAAGGGCAACTGGTTATAAATACTTGACCTCAAACATCAACTCTTCAGTTCACTGCTGGACCTGTGGATACTCTACCAGGAAGAAGGACTGCTAGGTGACTACAAGAACTGCCACTCTGCTGGACTGCTGCTCTAAAGAAACTGCTGCCCTGCTGTGCTGACCTGCTGCTCTGTTGCCTGGGGAAGAAGAATTGAACCTGCAATTTCTTCTTGAACCCAGGCCTCCAAGGGCCAGTCTGCAGGCCTACTGATTTGAGCCTCAGGGACATAAAAGGCTCACCAACCAGCTCCTGTACCCAGCTGCAGCAAGTTCCTGAACCCCAAGTGGGGTCCTGGACCCTTTATGTGGCTCAGCACTGTTTAGATCAAGCTTTTGGGCTCTTTGTGACCGCGAACAGACCCTTTCGCACCAAGACTGAGCCGCTCGCACTGAAATTTAGCGCAAGCCACCACCAGCCTGTCTCTTCACACAGCAGTATCGACATCGCATGGGGGACCACCAACCCAAAGCTCCCCCTGCCTGGCCACGACACCCGGCCAGCTCTTTGCACCACGCTGACAACCGCCTGCGAAGCTCTCCTTGCTCCCCGTGACCCTCTCCAATGCAAATAGGACTAATTTCAGCAGGACTAGCCTGGGAATGTATTCGACCTGCGCTCCATCGTGGTCGGCCTGAACTTTTGACTTTGACCTAGTCCAGTGAGACCAGATAGCCATGGTTGGTGCTTGATGCTTTTGGGCACTATTTTACAGTTTATTCTTTAAAATGTCATCATTTCGGTTCGACTGAATGGGTTCTGTCCTTTGGTCTTGCTTTATTTATTATATTTTGCTCTATTCTTCTAACCTGGTGGGGGATATTTTTGTTTGGTTATTTCACAGTTTTACTGTTTGAAGTGATGTGCTAATACTTTATACATTGCCTCGAAGTTAGTCTTGACTTTTCTACGCTAAGCTATCAGGGGGTTAAGCACAGGTCAGTTTGGGGTTTGTTTGTGCCTTACCCTGACAAGGATTGTGGTTGCTGCTTGACCAGGGCTCACAACCCATTAAACCAATAACCCAATTTCTTACACTATCTGGCTTGCTTGCCTTCCCCATAGCACCACTAAAGGTGATTTTTGACAAAGCAAACTGGAACTCAACTATACAATCATTCAATGTAAACTGTTGTGCCTGTCTTTTACAATTATTCACAGACATTACCCATAATATCTGTCAAATAAATTGAAAATTTCCAGGGACAACAAATCTGGAATCCTAAAACATCTAAGCCCAAAACCATATACTTTTTCTTTAGTCTTTCTCTTGATCTGTCACCTGTGTGCCTGATTTACAAACTGCACTTTTGAGTAAGTTTACACTTTTAAATAAGTTAACTTCTTTTCTGTATTCACAAACTGCACTTTTATTGTAAATTACACTAACTTAAATCTTTGTAGGAAGTCCAGCACTACACATGGTATACCACTCCTACCGCAACACCCTCCCATAGAACATAATTGAGGTAGGGACCTAAAATAAAACCCCATAGGAAATAATGTTAAATTAAATTAAAGTATTTAAAACAGTTACAAATGTAAATACATATAAATGAATGTTGTTTAAAAGCATTACATATTTATTATATAATAAAATATTTTAATAGCCTAGTTTGAATTAAAAAATAATGTAACAATACATTTTATCACAAGTAATTACATTAATTTTTAATAATTCTATAATTCAGTTTTATTAATGCACATTAAAAAAATTATTTAGATGGAAATTAATTTTTTAATTTATACTTCAAAACATGAATTTAATTTAATCTGACATATTTTCTTTAATTAAAGATTTAATTCAAAACTAATTTAATAGCTGTGTACCATTTTTTAAACTGTTATACATTTAAAGTAAATATATATACAAATAATTTATATTAATAATTAACATAAAAAACATTGTTAATATTCATTTTTGAGTTAAATAAACTTTTGAAAGAGGATGCTATCAGATGCTCCCGACAACTTCTCCATGGGGAAAGATAAGGGGGCCAAAAATGTACAGATACCTTTTACTGCGGAGTCGGACGGAAGAAGAACCGGGGGAAACCTGGGATACCTGTGCCAGGAATTGCTGTTAAATACACCAAAATGACCCTGGAATCCTAGATTGACACCATCACAGTAGAAGTGGGAAGATCAGCAACAGAGTGAAGGTTGTATAATTAAAAATTTGCAAACATTCGTGACAAGAATTTTCAATTCTATTAAGGATACGGAGGCGAGGATTATGCTTCTCATTTCTTTACTGATATTTCACAGCAGCCAATAAAAGAAAAGCAACCAAAACACTACAATACCCATGAACACCTTACAGGCCACATGACCAGCCATAGAGTGTCCCCTATATAAGCTCCAGTCAGGGTGACAGTGTCCTCTTTCTTTGACAAATCATCAAACAGTTAAGTCCATAAACAACAACTTGGCCTCGAAGAACCATCCTAAAGTAGAAGAACGTCCTCTTGAAGAGACAACCTGTAGCCCAACGGGGCTCCATATTCCAGACTTGGTTCCTGAACTAACAAGCCGCGGCATCCTCCTTGGGAAACGTGAAGACCATCATCAATGTAGACCATCATGCTCTACTTGCTATCAGCACCTGAAAGTGTAAAAGATAAACCGTAACACCGTTCGCCATATCTGATAAGTTAGCAAAACAATCAGAAAGGGAAGGGGAAGAAACATAAGAACATGTATGCAGTATGAAAATACTTAAGCAACCATACAATGCAAATTATAATGCAAATACATATCATTTGGGTGGGATAATCCTCGCCTCCGTGTCCTTAATAGAATTGAAATTTCTTGTCATGAATGTTTGCAAATTTTTTATTCTTTGTCAGGACCGGAGGCTCCGATTATGCTTGTTTAAAGCTTAGCCACCACCACAAATGCCACATCAATAATCAGCGGGACGCAGTTGTAGCACCGGGGGTGAGAGCCAGCAGCAGGAGCCACAGCGGACTCCATTTCCCAGGCTCCCTATACCTCTGACACGCCATCCTGCGCCCGGAGGCGCTCTTAACGGACGGAGACATCCCGCTGCGCGGGACGCAGTTGTAGCACCGGGGGTGAGAGCCAGCAGCAGGAGCCACAGCGGACTCCATTTCCCTGGCTCCCTATACCTCTGACACGCCATCCTGTGCTCAGAGGCGCTCTTAAGGATGGAGACATCCCGCTGCGCGGGACGCAGTTGTAGCACCGGGGGTGAGAGCCAGCAGCAGGAGCCACAGCAGACTCCATTTCCCAGGCTCCCTATACCTCTGACATGCCATCCTGTGCCGGAGGTACTCTTAACAGACGGAGACATCCCGCTGTGCGGGACGCGCCCGGGCGAAGCCTGGGCCAAGGGCGGGCCGGGCTCCCCCTCTAACAGCTGGTATCCGTAATTCACTAGCTGCTTGCAACCACATATTTCATCAGTACAAGCTAAGATCTTATCGCAGTGTGGGGCCAAGGGCCTGGCTGGGAGTGCTCCATCTTGGAAGGAACTGGCAGATGTTAAGGATGAGTAAGTCCGACATTTTTTTATTTTTATTTCTTGCTTTTGTGCTGCTGTGCGTGCAGACTGATTTAACCCCCATTATGGGTAAAAGGAAAGCGGGTGATATACTTAGAGTTGAAACCAGTGCTAAGAAAGCACGGAAACCAGGCTATATAAAGAAAACGGCTGATCTGTGCCCTAATACTGATACATTGGCTGACATTGACTTATTAATTGAAGACGTTGAATCACTACTAAACCCAGTTGGCTCTGATAATGGGAAGGGTGGTGTCTCGAGGGTTCGAATGTTTAAAAATAGTAAAGTAAAAAAATTGCAAGAAGTAGCCCTTAGTTCACAAACAAGCCCTGTTGCATCCGATAATCAGTGTGTAACAACGGGTTCTGCTGAAGATGTAACCCCTTTATTACCCAAATCTAAGCCTAAGGCTGGGGAAGAAGACCCTGGGTTACTGTCTACCAAAAGTTCTTGCCCGCTGTTTCCCGAGGTCATTATTGCCCCGAGTATTCCCTGCCATAACCGATTTGCAGCCCTTCAAACTCTAGGAGATGCTGAGCGGCAAATTCCATCTCAGTCGCAAACTGTCAACAGTCATGTTGATCCAATGGAAAATGGATGTCAATCAAGGCTGGTGACACCTGTTGAATCCATAACTTTATCAATTTTAGCACTAAAATTGGATCAGCTTAGTAGTCTGATTACTTTTCTGGTGGATCGAGTCTCCTTGCTACAGCAAAGAAGTCTACTATGCTGCTGTAATAAAGACCCAGCCGGACCTTTCTCAAATTCTCAAGTGAACCAAATCTACTCGAAAGCTCCAGTGGATACTAATAGATTGGACCAGACTCAAAATTCTGCTGCTACCCTAAGTACTGCTAAGCCACCAGAAATCCCTCGATCTTCAAGTATTTCTTCTGCAGATTATTCTACACGATCTATAAGGTACCATAACCCAACAGCCTCTAATAGTATGACCATAGGAGCGGCGGACGGTAATTTTCACAAGAGAGTAAGGGCTGGCACTAACATACACTGTCCTCCTTATCGGGGTGCTCTACATGAACTTACTCCTCGCTTACAACAGAACTACTCATCAATGTCTCCAATCGATTGTTTTCGAAGAAAGTCATATCGAGACTCCAGCAATTTAATTTATATGACGCAAGTGCCCAAATTTAAGTCAGGGGTCCATGAAGATACTGATGGGTTAATTAACAAAGTAATATTCTGACTTAGAATTAACCGCAAGTGTGTTTCTGTAATTAGATCAGATATTCTGAGTGCTAGACGGTGCCTTTCAGACACCCTAGACTACGATTGCATCCAGGTTATTTTATGTGACAGCTAGTTAGTCGAGAATCTTATAAATTTCGAAATCCGGACCTGTCATTTTATGGTAAATGATGCGTTGGGAATCAGATTAAAGCTGTCTCCTCTAACTAGTAGACCCTTGAGAAGCTCCCTAGTGCTATCCGATAACTTATTCTCACAAGCTGGTCATCAAGCTTCTAGTTCAAACCTGAATGCAGTCGATTGACTGATTGTAACGCATACGCAGAGTAATTGTGTTTTATCTTGTGTAGAAATGCTAGGAACAATACCTGTCCCTTGAAATGTGGCTATTGATTTGCCAGAAAATGGGAGGAGTGATGCTGGGGTGCTGAGACTGACAAATCGTGTGTCTCTTAATAGAAATGGAGGGGAAATTTTACCGGATGCATCTACCTGCCTGAGTGGGCCAGCTGGTAACTTGGATAGTGACAACAAGGAGGGAGGGTGTGGGCCAGGTAATATAATTACTATACCTCTGGATGCTAACCCAGGCCCCTTGCATGTATCAGGTCTTACGGGCACCCAGTCACACGCTGGTGTAAACCTTATATCTTGGAACTTGGCAGGTATTGCCTCTAAGCTAGATGATCCAGAGTGGTTACTATACATTGGGGAACATGATATTTGTATATTTCAGGAGACCTGGGCAACTGAAAAAAAATTTTTTGATGGGTTTACAAGTTATAGGTTCGAAGCTAAACCCCCCAACCATTATGGAAGGGCAATTGGAGGCCTCCTGATTCTTGTTAAGAATAACGTATTTAAGTCATGCATGCCGATACAGATATCATATTTAGACTTAATGGGGATCACCGCCTTGTTACCATCAGGACTAGTCTTGGCCTTCCTAAATATATATGTAAGATCTACTGCGGCTAGTATCGAATCCCCCACTTTGTCCATTCTTGATAAAGCGTTGGACTCTTTCCATTCGAATATAAAAGTAATACTGGCCGGTGATTTCAATACATCGTATGAACCGTCCTCCTATATTAATGAAGTCACAGAAGATGAGGACGAACAGTGGGGTATCAGAGCACTAACGGGGAAACCACGAACAAACTTCACGCAAACTGGTCTTAAGCTAGGTTCCCTAGTAGTGGGCAGAGGGTTGAGGGCATGTAATGGTCGCACTAAATCTGACCCTGACCGAGCCCCCACTTTTAGAAGAGGTAATTATGTGACTGTTATCGATTTTGTCATTTTGGATGTGAGACTCTGGCCACTTTTGGATGATATGAAAGTGGATAGACGAACTGACAGTGACCATGATTCCCTGGTGGTTTCCTTGGGTGGAGCTTTATTGGCAAGAGCATCGAATACATGCTACACAGAGGTACCAGATCCTGTACTCTCTAACTGCAGGCGCTATGTCTCCTGGCCCAAAATTATGACGAATCAAACACTGTTGTCCCAGATATATGGGCTTTATGTTAGCTCACTGGATAACTATGAAGATGTGAATGAGCAAGAAATCCCAATTTTAAACATACATAATTTTCTTTTTAAAGAGCTTCAACAGGTTTTTTAATAAAGATATGGCCAGCAAGATACCAGGTTTGGGGAAAAAAACCTCTTGGGTCGATTTCCCTTGTAGACAAGCTAAACATTTACTAAGGTGTGCTGTCCTTGAAGGTGGTAGGGATCAAATAGCCCAAGCAAGGCGCACGTACGAAACCTCTATAAAAAAAGGCAAAATAGCGATGGGACGACAGAATCTGGGAGGATATGTGCGTGCGGTAAAAGCAAATGATAATAACCTATTGTGGCTCACAGTGTCACAAACCAGAGTGGAGAATACTAAGAACCACCAACATTTTATTTCAGCTGATAGGTGGGTGTCTCATTTTTCTGAGTTTTATAAGACTAAGGTAGGCATTATCCAGGTCTCACACAGTATTTCAATATCATCCAGGGGCTCGTCCTGCCATGATATTTTACAACTTGATGGCTCAGTCATCACTTTTAGCCTAGAAGATACTATGAATGCCATCTCCGCACTAAAAATAGCTAAGGCGCCAGGGCATGATAAAATTCCAGGGGACCTCTATAAATCGGAACCCCAGATTTGGGCACTCTATTTTAATCTTCTTTCCAATGCTATAGCGAGAGGGGGAGAGATACCCGACTCTTGGAAGGGGGCTGAGATTGTGGCAATATATAAGAAGGGTGATGCATGCGTACCATCAAATTATAGGCCAATCAGCCTAATCGATAATGCCCCAAAAAATTTGCCAAACAAATCCTTGACAAATTACATCACTGGATAGACACTAATAAAATTATGTCAAATCTCCAAGCAGGGTTTCGCTCTAAAATGAGCACTGTAGACCAAATTTTCAGATTTACCATACTATACTGGAAATATACTCTACTACAACAGCAAAATCTTTATGTGGCATTCATCGATCTTAGAGCCGCCTTTGATCTTATCCCCCGTACAAATTTGTGGTCTGTTTTAAATACGATGGGGGTCCCAGGGAACTTAATTCATCTCATGTCCCAGCTACACAGCAATAACTTTGCTCAGGTACGGTACGGGCATGCAGGAGAGTTAACTAAGCGTATCCCCATACAGCGGGGTGTACGCCAGGGATGTGTCCTTGCTCCTACGCTCTTTACCCTCTACATAAATGATGTGGTAGATGTCTTGAAAAATTGTAGAAATGACTCCCCTCTGCAGATCGGTAATAAGGTACCGATTCTTTTATTCGCAGACGACTCCCTTCTCATCTCCAAGACCCCAATGGGGCTTCAGCTCCTTGTCAACAAATTTACTGACTTCTGTGTGGCAAGGGGCTTGGAGCTCAACACTAACAAAACCAAGAATATGGTACTTGGTAAGGGAGCGATTAAAAACTCAATCATACAGGCTGGGGATGAAGTACTTGAGAGGGTTAGGAGCTTTGACTACCTAGGAGTTAAGGTAATGGGGAACATGAAGTGGAACGACCAGCTAAAGAAAAGTTCACTACTATTAGAGCATAGAGCCAATGCGATTAGTAGGCTGCATAGGCAAACAAGTTCCCGTGCATTATTGCCTGCCCTGGAAGTCTATCGCGGCAAAGCTCAAGGGGCAGCTCTATCTGGAGCTGAGACCTGGGGATGCACTGATGTTTCTCAACTTACTGCTGCAGAAAATAGATTCGCTAGAAGGCTGGTCTCTGTCCCCAGTAGCACACCTTTAATTCCTATGTTTTATGATTTGGGGCTTAAAACAATTGCAGATATGGCCGCCCTTAGACCACTTGTCTACTGGATCCGATTATGGGTCACTCCTGAGCTGAAGGAATTTAGAGATTGCCTTGTAGAACTGTTGGGCATGAGGGGTGCCAAACTATTACCTTGGGTCAAGTTTGCCTCAGATTGGTTTAAGAAGTTAGGATTGATAAGGCTATGGATCCACCCGGAACGATTGGGTAAGACTGATCTTAACTCTTTAAAATCTAGTTATTGGATCCATATCCGAGATATTCATTTAAATAACCATTCAAATGGCAAACTAACAAACCGATTTTTAGATATTAAGTCGTTCCCTCGTTATGAGGAATTTTAAAATTTCATTTCCTCCCCTCTAGCCAAGAGTCTTTACATCCGTTTTCGTCTTGGCACCTTGCCCTTAAGATCTGTAACGAGTCAATAGCGCAAGTCCCTCGGCACTAGTATCTGTCCGGCATGCGGCTTGGCAGATGAAGATGAGGCTCACATATTATTCTTCTGTCTAAGCTACCGCAGCCCGCGCCTGAAATGGATTATTCCCGTATGTCAAAACCTGAAGGTCACAAAATATATAGTGGCCCTTAGAATACTCAGGAGCGACACAACTCCAGTAATAGCCATTGCCACAAGCAAATTTTTACAGGCGGTGTGGCACAAACGTGGTAGATTATTACGCGTCCCCCCAAGTGATTAGGCCTTTCCTTTGAATGTTTGTCTTACTTTTTTAATACTGATTTTATATATATATAGTTGAAGATAGTTTTTAAAGCTCCTTTTTATGTAACTATTTAAGTATCCATTGCTCAATTTGCACACAGTTCTGTCTGATTTCTGCTTCCATCTTGCATACAAACAACGGCCGAAGAAAATGAAATTCTGAATGGTGCCGCTTTTCTTGTAATCAATTGTGCTGTAACATCTTTTATATTGGTTTTATGAAATGTCTCTTGTAATGTTTTTGCACATGTGCACTTTGATGGTACTTGGATACCGAATAAAGTTCATTTACTACTACTACTACTAATCGGCTTATAGTAGAAGGATTTAAATGTGGTCTCTGTTGACCAATCAGCTGCATTCATAATGTCTGAAAGGCTGACCCCTACAGAGAAAGCCTTAGACGCCATAGCCCCTCGAGCTGAATGGGCTCCAAATTTTGATACATCAATACCTGCTTCGCTCATGAGCCAGCGCACCCATCTTGACAGAGTGGCTGGGGTCACTGGGCGAAATGGTTTTTGTAGTGCAATTAGCAGTTGACCTTTCATGTCTGCTCGAAACTCAGCAGTACTCACCTTGTAATCTTTTAAACATTGCACAACACACAGCTTAGGGTTGTTAGGGAAAGCTGGGTAAGATACCGAAGAGGTATTACACTTAGTCCGTTTAGTGATCGCAAAAGTCAAACCTTCTGGGAAAAATCTACGTCCAGCTAGATCTAAAGCACCGACATCTGAGACATGCTTGCAAGACACCAGGCAAAGTAACATGGTCAACTTAGCAGATAACTGTTTTCTTGACAGATATTTATTGGAAGGCAAGGCTTCTAAAAATCTCAGAATGGAAGACAAATCCCATAACTCTGAGCATTTAGGACAAGGGGGTTTGACCATTCGGATACCCCTGAGCAGTATACATACCAAGGGATGCTCACCAACCGGTTTGCTATCCACTGAGAACGTGACCTGCTGAGATGGGCGAGCGGAAATTGTTTACCGTTCTATAGGCTAAGCCCGAAGCCACGACGGAAGCTAGAAAGTTCACAATCAAAGAGACATGTACTGTAGTGGGATCCACCTCCCGTTGAGAGCACCAACTACACCATCGTTTCCAAGCTGATGCGTATCAGTTGTGGGTGTTAGCTGACCATGCTTCGCTAATGAATCTGTCAGCGTCTCTTGAAAGGCCTGGGATCTTCCACCTGTCCCTGAAACCCGCCAGGCTACTAGAGGAAGTTGCCCTGCTTCTATCAATGGATGAGGGGCTTTCAGAGGGTTGAGCAAAAGATTCCACTGCTGTGAAAGAATTATCAGCACCGCACAAAGCATCCCCAGAAGTACAGGGAACCATGCTTGCGCTCTCCAGAGTGGGGTGATCAGTATCAACTCTGACTGATGACGACGGGTATGAGCCAGAACTCTGGGAATCATCATGAACGGAGGGAAGGCATAGCACAGAGATGTCGGCCAATCTTGCAGAAATGCATCCGTGGCAAGAGCCTCCCGATCCGGGTGCCAGCTGTAAAAGGTTGGAAGCTGTCTGTTGAGGCGCGATGCGAACAGATCTATCTGGCAAGGACCCCACAGGCGGTTCAGCGACTGGAAAACTCGGGGATGGAGTCTCCAGTCGCTGAAGTCCCGTAGGTGCCGGGAGTGCCAATTGGCTACCTTGTTGTTGCGGCCCGGGAGATATTCTGCCACCACTGACATTTTGTTTTGGAGACAAAAGTGCCAGAAGTCTTTGGCAATCTCCGCTAGAACTCGGGACCTCATTCCCCCTAGCTTGTTCACGTAGCGTACCGCCCCCACGTTGTCCATGCGAAGCAGGATACAACAGTCCGTCTTTCGAGGTGAAAGACAGCGGATCACAAAGGAACCTGCCAGAAGTTCCAGGGAATTGATATGCAATGAAAGTTCCTCCTGCGACCAACGGCCTCCCGTGGAAATCTGGCCGCAACGGGCTCCCCAACCCCACCGCTGGCATTGGATTCTATCACTACATCCGGGGTAGATCCGAAGAGGGCTCTGCCGTTCCAGGCCTCCAAGTGGTCCAACCACCACAACATCTCCAACCTCGCCTCCTCAGAGAGAGGAATCTGTTCTGCGTAACTGAGGCCTTTCTGGAGATGTTGAATCTTGAGCCGCTGGAGCGCACGGTAGTGAAGGGGACCCGGGAAGATCGCTTGAATTGAGGAGGCTAGCAGTCCGATGACCCGGGCTACAGATCTCAATGATACAGTCTGCTTGTGCAAAATCAACCTCAACTCTCTCTTGATGGACCTGATCTTCTGAGCTGGCAGGAGGAGTTGACAACTCCGAGAGTCGATCAGAAAACCCAAAAACTTGATCGATTGAGCGGGAAATAAAATTGATTTCTGAGGATTTACAATGAATCCGAGACTCTGTAATAGGTTGATCGCCCATTCGAGATGGGTCATCACCAATTGAAAACAACGAGCCATGATGATGATGTCATCCAGATATATGATCAGACGAACTCCCCGTGCTCTCAATGATTCCACTACTGGATAAAGGAGTTTCGTGAAGCACCAAGGTGCTGATGAGAGGCCGAAGGGGAGGACTTTGTATTTGTAACACACTCCCTGCCAATGGAACTGAAGAAAACTCTGATGTGGTGCGTAGATGGGAACAGACAGATACGCATCTTTCAGGTCCAGATGGACCACCCAGTCCCCCTCCTGAAGGAGGTCGCGCAGAAGATGGACACCCTCTATCTTGAAGTGCCGATATACTACCCATCCATTGAAATCCTTTAGATTTAAAACTAGCCTGGATCCACCCCCCTTCTTCTCGACTAGAAAGATGCTGCTGATGAAGCCTCGGGGTGAGGATCTGCGACCACTATGGCCCCTTTCCTGAGAAGAGAATCTATCTCTTCGGAGATAAAGTCTTGATCTTGTTGGGAAAAATACATCTGGGGGGGAAGAAATTCCTGACCGGGGGACTTGTAAAGCTCTAGCCTGTACCCCTGCACCATCTGTAAGACCCATGCATCCTGCGAGATCGTGTGCCAAGTGTGCAGAAAAAACTGTATCCTGCCCCCCAACATTACCTCCGTACAAGGAATTAGTCTCACCTGAATTTCCAGACTCCTATTGTCTGCCCTGATTTCCTCCATATCTGCCCTTCCGGAATCTGTTTTTGGCACACCGGGTCGGGTAGAAGGAGGAGTTATTGTAATTGGGGTCTTGGTAGCCCCCTCGTTGTTGGTGGTACTGACCACGCGGGGCGCCTTGATTATACCCCCGGCCGAACGATCGCCCTCGGTATCGTCCGGCCCTGCCGAAAACCAGCCAGAAAGCTTGTTTGAGAGAACTTTGAGCTTTATCCAACCCACTAAAGGTGGCGACAAACTTAGTGAGTTCTTTAAGGAAAGGCTGGCCAAAGAGTAGGCCCTGGGCTAGAGGTCCGGATTCAGGGGAAGAAAGTTCCACCAGTTTGGGGTCTAGTTTGAGTAATATGGAGTGACGCCGTTCGCTAGACATTGCGCAGTTCACATTACCTAGTTGGCAGACGGCTCTCTGCGCCCAACCAATCAATTCTTCTGGATCAATAGCCCTTGCGGACTCCTTGGCTCGAAAACCTAACTCTAGAATCTTGGTCAGGGGACCCGTCATGTCCAGAAGATCCGTCATGTCCATGATCTCCATACCCGGTCTGTGTCCTTCTTTGGGTCCTTGGAGTATTTCTTAAGGTAAGTGAGCATCGAAGGATCAACTTCTGCGTCTCCGCCACCTTGCCTGCCAGGTTTTTTGGAATAGATGTTTACACTTATGATTTGAAGGTTGATTTTTTATATAACATCAATACCCTCGGTCATAGTGTTTTGTTGTTAAACCTTATGTAACCCCTCATGATTTGCTTACATTAAAATTTGTTTACAGTTTGAAAAATACACTCCCGTGTTGTGAAATTGTTCATCATTGTTTTTGAAGTAATGTATTTATATTTGGATTGATCAATAGTCAGTCACCAGTAGGGACTTGACAAATAAGTAACCACTTACAATCATCTAACTGAGTTTGTTGAACAAAATCCCTTGAAGGCACAGTTACCTATTACAAGTTGTTCTGCCCAAGCCTCCAAGGGTATATTGGGTTTCCCACTTTCCTGTCATTAGGTCAGGCCTAGGGCACTCTGATCTTAACCGTGCCCTCACATCTTTGTTAAAGGCCTGCCAAAGATGGGATTGGATGTAGTCGGCTACTTTTTGAGGCGGAAGCCAGGCTGTGGAATTGGGGTGAACTATTTCCGCCGGCTCGAAAGTAAGGAGCTTAGGTTGGGAAGGTGTCTCTACGTGATGCTCCTTCTTCGATTTCTTGGAGGGTCTAGGCGCCTCTTCCTGGTCGGTCGCGTGGTCCGAGGAGGTATCATCATCATCATCATCATCCTCCTGCGGTATCTCTGTGATAGTTGCCTCCTTGTTGGGGGTACCATAGTCATGATCATTAGCCATCGCCTTGGCCAACTTGGCGAAGTCCGCCGCGTGGGGGTTCCTGGTTCCCTTCCCACCGGCTCTAGGACGACTGCCCGAGCTGGGGAGCCAGCTTTGCTGCTGGGCATAGGTGCATAAATGGCGCTTCAAGGGCTCTTTGGCCCTCACCAGGGCCTTATTCACTGAGTGCTGCACACCTGCGTCCAGTGCCTCAACGAGGTCCTGCTCCATGGAGCCCGAGGGCTCTTCTTCATAGTATTCCTCCTCGTAGTAAAACTCGGACATAATGTCACACAATAGGGTGGTAATGCACCACTGGAGGATAGCCTGTCTCCCACAAGGGGTTAAATCACAAACAAGGCTTACTATATGTGTAATGTTACCAATTTCAGGGGGAGTAGAGCAACCCAAGGTAAGCCAGGTAAGGTATCACCAAAGCGAACAAGTCTGAAAGTTTGGAAGTGGAGGGAGGCTTGCCAATCACCACTCTAGGCAAAGCCTATGCTTAATTATACAGCCCCACACACCAGCGTTAGGACGGGGCATCACCGGGAGCCAGTAGCGAGCCACAAAGTCTCAGAGCATTAAAAACACTGCTCGTGCGTTCATTGAAGCCTGACAGAGTTTTGGAGATGGGCAAAATGGCCGCCGCGCATGCGCGATGCAGGCCACTTGCTAAAACTGAAAAGAGGACTGCGCGTCGATCCAACACGCGTCCTCGCTCCCTACTTCTCCCTCTCCACACAGAGGCAACGCGGGCGCTGGGGGCCCGGTCGGGGGAGGCAGAGCGCTCCCAACTTGCACTCGGGATGAATCACGATCGGCGGTCGGCACGGCAAGCAGTAAGGATACAAATAGTTACACAATAAAGATAACAGTAGCCTTAACACGCACTGAAGCACAGATGGTAAAATAGAATCACACAGTTGAATAGACCAAACGAAGCGATCTCGTAAACGCAATGCAACTGTGATATGACTAGGCACACTTAAAAACAGTGACAAACATAATAAGAGAAAATAATGGATAAGCACTTAACTGGCTGCGGAGCATCAAAGAAAGAGGACACTGTCACCCTGACTGGAGCTTATATAGGGGACACTCTGTGGTTGGTCATGTGACCTGTAAGGTGTTCATGGGTATTGTAGTATTTTGGTTACTTTTCTTTTATTGGCTGCTGTGAAATATCAGTAAAGAAATTAGAAGCATAGTTGGAACCTTCGGTCCTGACATAGAATCCATGCTTACGACACTACGAGAGGCGGTGACATCTCTGCGCTCAATGGTTATGATTCACAAAAGAGAAAGCTGCACCCCAGGTGAGACTTGAAGATGCGGAGGGGCATTCCCACCGCAACAATATCCACCTAGTGGGAGTGCCGGAAAGAGCAGGGGGCCCAAGTGCTGACTTGTTTGTTGAAGATTGGTTCCTTAATCATCTTGAACCAAAAGGATTCTACAGATCCTTTTTTGTGGAGCAGGCTCACAAAGCTCGATTCCCCTACCATGGCCTGTTCAGCCTCCAATAACTATTATTGCTCGGATTTCTAACTATTGAGATTGGGATGTTATCCTGCAAGCAGCCAGGAAACGGAGGAATCATCAATACGAAAAATGTGTCCATCCAAATATTCCCGTATTTTACATTAGCTGTGCAAAAACAGAGATGCTCCTTTGATGAAATAAAATGATGCCTCCAGGAGAGAGAACCTGAATATATGATGTTTTACCATGCAAAACAATGAATATTGTGGAGGGGAGAACCTGGACCTTTCTTACACCAGAGGATGGATGGGACTGGCTAGAGGGGCAGAGGCCCATTAGACAACTCTCACTTGCTCAGATGCTGGCTGGGGACCGCTCTGAAAAAGCTGGTTGTACTGTATCTGAAACTGACGGAGATCCTCCTGATCCGTGGTGAACACTTTCACGATGACAACATCAGCTAACTGAATGTGTGGACCCTGATCTTCCTGCTGGATTTGAGGCAGCTAATGGAGGTAGACTAAGAAATAAAAGCTGAGGACCTTGGGAGCAGCAGGTTGGTCCCTGGCTCGAGGTTGAGTTTCCAGCTTGTAATTGGACTAACTCTGCCTGTGGCTGCACAAGGACATTCTGACATAGACTGAGGTAGATTCAGCCTTCAACAACAGGGAAGTATATGAAACAGCAGTGCCTGTAATAAGAGGTTTTTTATGTTTATTGAATATGATATATGGTAAAAGAATGGAGATGTGGCTAACACGAGGCCTTGTATTTTCTTGGTTCATGTAATGGGCCCTGTTGGGGATGGTCCACTTCGTTGGGGGCGACAGGCTCACAATGAATTGAGGTGGTGGGTAGTTTTGTTCCTGCAGCACTGGGATGTGGGATGGGGAAACGGACTTTACAATGCGGCATCAATCACGTGTTCTGTTTCATCGCAAGCAGAACACAGCTTGCCTTAACCACGCACATGGCTGAACCATGCATTTGCATAGTTAAGGCAGTCGGCGTTCTAGCTGCTGGCTGGCGGGGAGGAACCGGAAAGGAGGACCTGCGCGAAGGATGGGGACGCGACGAGGTAAGTTGGGCTGGGGTGGTAGGTTTTAAGGGAGGGGGCCGGTTTTAGGACTCATGGCGGGGGGAAGGTTTTAAGTGAGGGGCCGATTTTAGGACTCAGGGCGGGGGGCAGGGGTCAGGATAGGTTTTAAGGTAGGGGAGAGAGTTTTAGGGCTCAGGGCCGGGGGGGCAGAAGGGGCAGTTTCCAGGGCAGGGGGGCAGTATTTAGGGGTCAGGGCAAGGTGGGGGTTCGTGGTAGTTTTTAAGTAGGGGGCAGAGTTTTAGGGTCAGGGGGAGGGGCAGTTTTCAGGGCAAGGTGGGCAGTTTTTGGGGCAGGGAGAGTCAGGATAGTTTAAGGTTTAAGGGGTGGGGTCATTTTTAGGGCTCGGGGGTCGGGTTATAGGGCAGGGGCCAGGGGTTTAGGACTCAGGGTGGAGGGAAAGGGGCGTGAACTTTACCACACATCCCTTTACCAAACATGCCTTTACCACGAAATTGTGTGGTAAAGGCATGCATGGTAAAGGAATGTGTTGTTGAGACGCATTCATGGTTCGGGTTGCATCATAGAGACACGCGTGGTTCAACCATGCATGCCTCTGTCATACAACCTGTGGGGAGGATTGTTTGGTGGAATTTTATGAAGTTATCTATGTTCACTGGGTCGATTTTTACTTTCAAAATTGGTAGTAGGGGGGTCAGCCCAAAAGAATATGTGGTTGGCATTCTGATGAAGGAGGACAGAGACAGACAGGCAATGATGGTGTGTGGCAATAGGAATCAGGGTTGAGAACCACTGAAGGTGCTCACTTTGAATGTGAATGGATTGGGCAATAAGATAAAGAGGGGAATTGCCATCGAATATTTCAGATGTCAAACCCACCTGTCATATGCTGGCTAGGGGTGGGTATCGATTGATGGTACATTTAGGCTACTTCTCCATCTCTAGACACTAGTGATACTAAGTAAACTCTCCTCTTGATTAAATTAAGGGTGGCAAATGATTCTTTGGGCTGATATGTGGTAATGTTTGGGAAATGGAATGGTATTATGCTTTTTATACGCTCAACTTACCTGCCACTTCCACTATAGTCTTAGGGACTTGATGAGCTTTGTGCACTTCTGATGCAGATACTAGATGGACTGCTGCTTTGGGGGAGGCAGGGCACTTCAATTTCACAATGGATGATAAAATAGGCATGTATCCTCAGGGCATGGGCAGTGGGAGTTTGCACTTGAAGAGCTCCACAAGATCTTTGGCCTAGTAGACATATGGACAAGATTCTTCGTTTACTGCAGTGCCCTTGGCTCTCACTGTAGGCTGGATTATATGTGTACATAGAACGCATATGTAATTAGATTCTCAAGTGCCAGATTCCTAGCCTGCAGGATCTGAGACCATCCACCTCTTTAGGGGGAGATGGGAACTCCATGGAAGGCGGATTGTCTAGGCTGTAGGTTAAACACATGGATTTTAATACACAGGGTGAGAGCAGATGAGCTACAGACACTTCAGTGAAAATGAACATAGGGTGAAGTC
Source organism: Calotriton arnoldi (assembly GCA_963921515.1). Taxonomy (NCBI): domain Eukaryota; kingdom Metazoa; phylum Chordata; class Amphibia; order Caudata; family Salamandridae; genus Calotriton; species Calotriton arnoldi. Next base: position 364,930 of record CAWUFW010014289.1, on the reverse strand, counting down.
AAGATTTATCCTGTGGGAGACATGTGAAGCAATATTGTCAGATCGGGCGATTTCTCTAGTTTCTGTTAAGCACAAACAGAGATGGGTGGAGGTAAAAATGTAACATATAATAATTTTGGAACAGTAATGCATTTAACAGCCATGGGCAGATGAGCACCACCGATTAGACATTAAAAAAAAGTGAATACCAAGAGCTTACTTCCAATGCAGCCTGTAGCCAATACTTGGTAACCCAAAAGAATCTATATGATGTGGGCAATAAGGCTGGAAAGCTTCTGGCATGTCTCGGTAAGAGGGAGGAGGAGGAGGTGAGATGGATAAGTGAGTTCCATGCAGGAGAAAACTCCTGATCTAGCGGGCAGTTTGTACATGGGTTTGGCGGTGCGGGAGCAGGGCGGTCCCGCTCTCCCACCGCCAAACTCTTAATAAGGCCCTAAGACTAAAATACTGGCCAATGTCCTTGCAACCAGGCTGACATCGATAATGACTGATCTGGTACATTCGGATCTGTCTGGATGGGAGACATCGTTTACAACGATTGTGCTACAACGCATTCCATTACAACGCGGTCGTTACAACGACCGAGTTGTTTCAACGCGAACATTACATCGCAAGTCATTACAACGACTTGCTGTAGGGGGCAGAAGGTGTTGGATTTACAATCCAACACCTTCCCTGCTGTTGTAAAAAATGGAGTAGGAATAGTAAATTAAAATATTCCTATGTCCAGCGCGCCCCCTACAGCAAGTCGTTGTAACGACTTGCGATGTAATGGTTTGCGTTGTAGCGCATTCTTTGTAAAGAGATATATTCGTCTGGATTCATCATGGGGAGTACACAACCTAATCTGAGAAGATTGAATGGAAGTATGACACATACTGAGGTACTGGCTGACCTGGCGGTGGTGGGGTCACTGGGTGCTTTAAACACCTTTGACCTCTTGAAGGGGATTCATTAAATGGGTGAAATTGCCCCATAAAGACCCTCTTGCATGTGTTAAGGTAAATGGGGAGTATTCTATGATGATTACACTACAGCAAGGTACTAGGCATGGCTGCCCCCTCTCCCCATTGTTCTTCGCCCTGGTGATGGAGCCATTTGCCAGTTAAGTAATCCTTTAGTACGGGGCTGTAATGCTACAGGGAGTTATACATTGTGAGATCATGTATTGACTATTAACTTCATTTTACCCCAAAATACATTTTGGGAGCACTGTTTGATCTTGTTTGTCTGACCCTGCCTTTCAGACGCGAATGCAGGCAGGCCCAGGTTACTTGCGCACACAGAATTGTTTATGTTTCTCACTTCACCGAGCGAGAGAGATGACCTGTTAGAACTGACCGTGTGGGTTGCGTACAATGTCCAAGGATGAGAATGTGAAGAATTCTGCCCCAGCTCTCATCGGAACCTGGCCAGCTCCGTTAATTGACCTCGACGCAGAGAGTGTAGCTAGCACCTACAGTGCAGATGAAGGGATGGGGAGCTTCTAAAAATCTCTTTCAGTGTTAGTAAAGAGTATAAAACCAGAGACCTCTTGACGCTTTGACAGGAACTCTCCTGGGAGTGAACACACTGCCGAGGGCTTTTGTGCCCGGTTCAGACCTCCTGTTGAGATTGTCAACGGGTTCCCCAGTTGTGCTGACAAGGATGATGCTAAACAGACAGCCGGTGAAATATTCCAAGCTCTAATTACTTATTCTTGTGTACATGCAGTTATCTTTCTATTCATTTATTCTTGTGTAGATATATACATTCACTATATGCATTTATTTTACATGTGCATTATTGCCATTTGATATATGGGAACTTGCTGCTATAAATATTCCCCTTTATGTGGCAAATGAGTGTTGAGCTTTGTTTATGTTGTATTTTGGTATTCTAAAGTGTGTAGATTCCTATTTTGAAGAGTGCTCACTATGTGTCCTTGTATTTTGAAGTCTTTCTCATGTGTCCCGAAGAGCAAGCAAGACAAGGGCTTGAGATGGGACATGACGCAGGAGCAGCGTATTTCACTATACCCTGAGTATCCTATTGTATGTATCAAATTCAGAACTTTTCATACACAGAATAATGTAGATGATACAGGTATTTGGGAAATATAGTAGATTCCGTATTAAATGGGCTAAGATGGTGATTTATCCTTTGACGACCTGGTTTCCCAAGTTTCCGTTTATGGGACAATTATGAATATGTCAACGAGGTTTTAGCTATTTGGCCATGTACATCATGTGGTGCCCAGAGGATTTCCTTAAATAAAATATATATAGTTTCCTTGAGAAATTTAGAGCAGCTGCCAAATCTTGGAAGAACCTGCCACTTCGAGTGCTTGGGAGAGCAGCCATGTTTAAAATGATAGTACTCCCCAAATGTATATATGCTGTCCCTGAAGGATTTTTTCAGATTGTGAATGAGGAGCTTAGAAGGTTGCTGTGGGGGGATGGCACCCCAAGGATTGCATGGCCTAAATTGGCATGGGGGTATATGACAGAGGCATAGTTCTTCACAACATAAAGAGTTACTGCTGGGCCACTCAACTAGTGACAGTTAATTATTGGTTATACGCCGACCTGAAAGAACTCTCAGTTAGGCATGATACTGGATGGGACAGCTGGGCTATCCATCTGCCATTTATGGAAAGCGAGGTAGACATAACTGGACAACTTATTTAAATTCAGTGCTTCGGCTATGGGATAGGGCCCTCCGGCAATTGGGGTGGCAATCGATTTTAACAAAATTTACCCCCCTTTGGGATTCCCAGCAGATACATGAACCACGTAAACCACCTGTATGGGATTGGATAGACAGTTATTTGGAGGATGCCTGGGAGAACAATGCCTTGAAGAAATTTCAGACCCTTAAGGATGAATACAAGATGCCAGAGTGGGAGATGTTTAGATACTTGAGGCTTACGCATGCCGCATAAAAGGATAGTTGGAAAGAGACAAAAATAGAGGACCTTAATCCTCTGGAGGATCTAATGCTAGGCGAGCCCTTACGGCATAAAGCAATTTCCCTCATATACAGGAAATTAATAAATAGCTCATCCGGTGTCTTAGAGGGATTGAGAGAGACCTGGCAACAGGTATTGGGACCTGGCAGATGAAGAATGAAGTGAAGACATACAGGGACCTAGGGAGATAGCGAGTCAGGCAGGGTTTTGCCTAATACAGTTGAAGTTGCTTCATAGAGTGTACTAGACAAGGGAACTAATGATGAAAATTGGACTCACTGTTGACAGAAATGCCTCCAGGGATGTGGATTTATAGGCTCATTTATACACACAATATGGAACTGTCATGAGCTCAGGGAATACTGGACTCAAGTGATGGAGTGTCTGAGGAGCAAGGCAATGCTAACACTTGCTCTGAGCCAGAAACTATGTATTTTGGGAATTTGGCGAGACCTGATGGGCACGAGATATCAACGTTTATTACGTAATGAAGGCATGGTTATAGCCTGATATAACCGAGCACAATTATGGGAATCCCACATATGGCCATTATTCAAACATAGACTGGTGTATGAGCACCAAAAGATATGTTTATGAAGGGTATGGTTGCCCATATAAATTTGAGAAAGTATGGGGCCCATGGAAAAACTATAACGGTCATGCTTAGGTTCTCCCTACTTACGGATAATTACCTATGTCCTAAAATGTCATACAACATATTGAGAGCAAAACAGCTCTATTTGTATAAAGGCACTGTTGCCTGTACAATTGGTATGAAACAAATGTTTGCTAATTATATGGGTTCTTGCCTGCACGCTGATATACGCTACTGTCTTATACTATGAAATGCTATCTTGGAAACTGTTAATAGAGAGAGTTTTTAAAAAAAATAGAACAAGCATTTCTCGGAATAATAAGTGATGATATCGGTACAAAATGCAAAAATATTAAAAAAGCACTTTCATAATTTACATGGGGAATGAGTAAATTCAATTCTAAAATGGCAGAGGTGAAGGATACAGCTATAAATTGTGAACTGGAAGATAGTGTGGTCAAGGAAATATTTAAAAGACCCCCACCTCAAAATTAGGAAAATCTTGAATTAAATCTGAGATGGCAGAAACAATTGATGATTCAGAGAATCACAGCAGGGAGCAGAAATGGGGCAAAAATAAGTTTAAAAAGAAGTTATCAAAACTAACATTAGTCAATGTTAAGGAAGACACATTGATCATAATAAAAAGATTTAGAGACCGAGTAGGTGTCTGCCCTTTTGGAACTCCCCATGTAGCACATCTAGGAAACAATTCGTTAAATAGGAAAACTGTTTTCCACAGCCCTTAAGATGCGTTTAGCACAAACAAGGGTATTCCTCCACCATAATAAAAACATTACAAGACAAATAGATTACATGCAATGCATCATGTATGCAGATGTTGTATGGCCAAAGATCACACATTTCAAGGCTTTTAAATAAATATCTAAAAGGCTCTGGTTCCTATGGGGAGGTCAAATATATACATTTACATTTCCAGCTTGGTTTCACATTTATTTTGTGAGTGCATGCCTCTCAGGGAGCCCACTAGGTTGTGCTGGCCATTTTGGATCTATGGCGTAGCACGCTGGTGCAGGGCTGCTTGTCCTCACTGATGGGGAAAATATAGGTCTATTAACAGAGGCTGGATGCCCCAATTTTGAAAATCTCGATAGACTTCTTTATAACAATTAAATAATGCGTAATATGCACTCAAATTTCAGATGTATTTTTGGAGATTTAAATAGCATTGTTCTCAACCTCATTATTGGACACCTACTAAACCTACAATGTTATACGACACTAACAATTTAGCCACTTTTCCTAGTTGCATTTCAGCACCTTATAGAAGGACAACTGTTTCAACTTTGTTTTAGCAAACCCTTCTTTGTTGCTTTGATGGACGTTAGTAAAAAGGAGAAGAATCTCAATAAAACATAATCTTTTTGATTCAGGTTTCCTGGTGCAATGCCACTCAAATCTCTATTTCTGGCAAAATTATTAGAATTATTGATGTTTCTGTTGGACATATACCTACTATTGCCTCAGGCACAATTCCAAACAAGAGAGCTAAGTTGGATATCACCACCCCTTCTAAGTCTCCTATGTTCTTGACCCTGGAAACTCTTCATGAGGAAATTAGAACCCTAAAGCCATTTGTGGGTGATACTAATAAAACATTACAAATGATTGAGGAGGAGTGGACATGTTTAGAAAAGAGAAGCATTGCCTTTAAATAGTGGCTTTGGAACACAGAGGATGCTACTATATAGGTCACTTAAAAGACTACCAAAGACTTAAAGAATAAGAACAGGAGAAGAAGTCTGAGGTTATGCAACATTCCAGAATAATCAGAAGGCTCTGATGTGATCTCCTTTTTTTTAAAGAAGGGCATCCCTCAATTGGTTGTTCCTGATGATTCAGTCTCTCTCAACATTCAAGGATCCAATGGAAGGGCTAAAGCCTACTCCTCCTAAACCTAGAGGCATAAAAATCTTCTTCCTGCAATTTAATGACTTGGTGGTGGTACTATCTGCATCTGAGTTTAGGAAGCAACTATAATGGTCTGGTCCTACTGTCTTCTTCTCATGGGAAGTCTTGAGAATTACAGCAAACCAAAAGAAAGAATTCTTGGCTCTTCACCTGTTGCTCAAGGCAATGATTGCCAGATATGGTCTAATAAATCGATGATATTCTAAGTTTACATATGTAGATATGACAACCGACTTAGAGGATCCTGCCCAGTTAAGAGGCTTTATTCAATTTAGCAGAGAAGAAGAGATGGAGATGGGAAGGAGTGGAGAACCAGTGACCTTGTAAACTCTTTGAAAGTTTTTTATTTAAATGCTGCCTTTATTTGTCATTTACCTTGAATATTGATTTGCTAGATATATCTTTGGCTTTTCCACTGCTCCTTTTCCATAGATTTCAAAGGGATCTTCAATGTGGTCCTTTGTCATCACATTTGATGGATTCAGATATCCTTGTTGTATCCCCCGTCTCTCTTTGTCTTCCTATGTAACACTTCTGGATAAGTTAATCAAGTTATTTTCTAATACAATTGTAATTTTCTTTTTTCCGTTGTGTATTTTGCATATCATTGTTGTAGGTATTTTTCTTCAATATATATATATATTGCCAATAATTTATATATTTGATTGAGTGCAGTTTGACTCATCCTCATCTTAGGTGTATCATAACTCTCATCCTATCTAGGAGTATTTATTTTATTCTTGTGACCTCTTGGTCTCCTGTCACCATTCAGGTATTCTGCGTGATGCTTTTTGTATGTTGTTCCTCTCTCTCTCTCTCTTTCTTTCTCTCTCTCTCTCTCTCTCTCTCTCTCTGTCTTCCTTTGCTTAGGTTTTTCTAGCTGTGTACATTTTATAATTCTTACTTTCTGTTTGGTTTATTTTTATAGAGTTTTGTGAGAGGGTATGCCATTATTTACTCTTATTCAGCTAAAGGTCTAATTTACAATTTATATGTTATCACCTGAAATTTTAAAGGTCTAAAGTATCCTGTTAAATGGCAGAGAGCCTTAACCCATTTAGCCAAACTGAAGGGTCACATTGTTTTATTGTAAGAAACATATTAGACCAATGAAGACATCAGCAAGTTGAAGAAGCAATGGGCTGGAAAAGTTCCTAAGGCACATGCTTTAAACAACATGAATGGAGTAGTTATAAAATGCGATAACATCTGAAATGTCTTGTTATTTCCCATGAACTCAATTCAGGCAGCAGATGGGTCTTGTCAAATCTTAAAATTGAAAATATCCCTTTATGTGTTTTGATTGTGTATCATCCAAATCACCTGAACCCCTCATTTTGGGAAAATGCTTTCTACAAAACATTAATGAATCCAAATGATAACTTTCTATTGAGTGGGGACTATATGGATCAATTTATGGACCGGAATTGAAGAGTTGGATCTGTACCAAATACCATGCAAAAATCTTTTAAAGAAGTTATCCCTTAACGATTTTTAACAGATTCATTTGCAAGTAGATAATATTTTTCTCAAGTTCCCAACCATGACTCACAAAAAAATACAATTACATCATCTACTACTAGTTCATTCCATTTGACCAATAATTGTTTGTTAACATTTTCACTTACATAACAATCCATACATAACACTAATACTCAGTGCCAGTTTTCACATTTCCAGTTCAAGACCTTGCCAACATGGAAGAAGGGGACATATCCAAAACAATCAGATTGAATAGGCAAATTATCATTGACTCATGTCATCAGCTGGAGCCAGATCTCCTGGCTCTCATAAGGAATCCCACATCAATAATACCAATAGACAATAGCATGACAGTACTACATTTTGTAGACACTGGATCATTCCAGGCCATTGTTCCAGTATCTGGTGGAACGTCACTACCAAGTTTCAATGATGTGCCACAAGACGTATGTCCTACAATGATGAGACACATCAACAGCTGCATACACTTTACACACAATGAGGATTTTGCCAATGTGAAGGGAGATTAGCATGATTTGGCTTCACTACCACATGTGTTTTGAGCTAATGATGGCACACATATTGCCTTAGTGCCAAAACGTGACAGAGAACAAATCCAATGCAATCTTCAAATCGTCCATTCAATCAGGGTGCAGATTGCCTTGTTAAAAGATTTGTACACCCAAAGTCTGTGTCTATCTTTCCCAGGAACAACTCATGCTCCCTTTGAACTTCGAAACAGCACCATATACCTGCAAATGTCACAACTCTGAATTGTCCAAATGAAGATTACATGGTGATGGATCCTATAACAGATTAAAAAAAGATATTTCCAATCAAACATAACACCATAGACACATTACAGTCAACTTTTGGAGGGCACAGCACAAAACAATCAGAGATAAACAATGTAACTGAACACAGTAGTCAATGTGTCAAAACTATGATCAATAAATACCTTTGGTCTGAATTTCCCTGAACTTGCCCTTCCTAATAAATTACTTCTCTTATCATCACATCAATAGTTGGTGTAACAGTGAAAATGATAACATGTAAAGATATACTTACACTCATGAGAAGACGTTGTCAATGACATCTTGAGGTAAGTCAACTCCTTCCTCTTCACCACTATCATCTTCATTTGGCATTTCAGGATCCTCACCAGGTGACACTTCATGGTCTCCATCCTCTGCGATGTTAGGGATGTTCCATCGCAAGTTGATGTTGTGGAGCTTGCAGCAGGCCACAATGATTTTGCACACCTTATCGGGTGAGTAGAGGAGGGCTCCAACAGTTTTGTCTCCAGACAATAAAATCTTGCCTTTAGGAGCCCGAAAGCCTACTCCACTGGGTGCTGTGTTCTTCCATGGGCCTCATTGAAGCGGACTTCCCCTGGCGTTTTCGAATTCCTCAGCGGTGCCAACAACCATGGTCGGCTAGGTTAAGCTGAGTCTCCTAGATGGAAGACAAAAAAAGTGCCAAAAAATGCAACACATTTTCAGATTATTTAACTAGAAATTCCACAAACAATATTATGAAAGAATGTACTGACCAACATGTCAGGCCACTCAGGTCCAAGTTGTGACATTTGCAGGGGTAGGGAGCTATTCCCTAGTACACAGGAATCATGGGCAGAGCTGGGGAAACACGCACAGATGCTTGTGATGTTCAAATCCGGTAAGCAGAAAACTTGCAAGTTGATTAAATGGAAGTGTTTCCGATTCCGATAGACCTGTTCTCGAGCGTGTGGTGGCACTAAGGCAATATGTGTGCCATCAATTGCTCCAACAACATGTGGTAGGCGACCCAAGACGGAAAAGTACTCCACTTCAAATGTATTATTTACACATTCTTTTTTTTCCTCCAAAAAATACTGTCAACGGAGGTGTCAAGAACACAGCGCATATATCTTGTTTCAGCACAGTAACTAACGCACTACATATAAATGTTTATTTTGAAAAAAATGAGTGTACATTGAAGTCTGAATATGTAAACAAACTGGCTCCCATTTTGAGGGGTGGTGACACACTTAACAGTCACAAACACTATTTTAAACTTCTAAAATGGCAGGTGCATGACTTCGCCGATAGGACATTTGGAATCAGATGGCCGCGGTGAAAGTTGACTGCGTAATGGGCGGTAGACTTCCCAATGGACACAGCCATAGGCTAACGTTGGTGAAAGTAACACATGAAGCCACATGGCTGTGTCAGTCTCCGCTGACGATCGCGTATGTCACGTACATGTACGCGGCGGTTGGAAAAAGAGCTTTCCTCCTAACACTGCTGCCATCAAGACCGCCTCCACTTTTGCTGCTGTTTGTCACATCTGGGAGCAACTATGCCAGGTTGAGCAGGTGAGAGGGCCCCTGCCTTCATGCCAGAGGAGCTGGGGTTGCTGGCGAAGGAGGCGCTTTCGCGCTAAGACGTCCCTGTCTGAGAGAAAAACGGGGCCCAATCCAAGACAGCAAAAGTTAGCACCAATCCCCAAAGGAGATTGAAAGAACCATGTTTTGAGTTTTCTACTGAACAGCACTTCTGAGGGCTGCATCCTCAACTCCAACGGCAGCTGATTCCAGGCTTTAGCTGCTAAAAAACTAAAGGATCTGCCTCCAAGCGTGCCTTATGAATTTTTGGCACTGTCAGCTTAGCCGTGCCCGCAGACCTAAGATTCCGGATAGGTCTGTAGGGAGTGAGTAAGGGCTGCAGATCACTAGGTCCTTTCTCATTCAGAATCCTATGGCAGAAACACAGAGCTTTAAAAATTACTCTGTACTGCACCGGTAGCCAATGCAGTTCCCTCAGGGCTGCTCCCACCGGGGTTCGCCTAGGGATGTTCAGTAGCATCCGGGCAGCAGCATTCTGGACTTTCTGCAGCATTCTCATATTGCTTTTAGTGACCCCTAGATAGAGAATATTACAGTAATCCAATTGAGATGTAATCAAAGCCTGAATAATGGTCTTTTTGGCATCTAGAGGTAGGAGATCTAAGATTTTCCTTAGCATCCTTAAGAGGCCAAAGCAAGTTCCAGCCAGGGCTGATATTTGTTCCGTAAAGGATAGTGTATTATCAAACCAAACTCCCAAAGTTCCTGAGTGAAGTGTAATGATTGATGTTAAGTGACATGTATTTTGGTCCTTACATAGGACACTGATGCTTGGGATTTGTAAGCACTTTACAATGTTAAAAAACAACAACATTAATATTTGTTATATGTTTAAGGCCCTTGATTCTATTTGGCATGTATGTAGAGATATATGTATGCTTATGTTTGATTTACATGTGATACACTGAAAACTCACATCATGGAAATTAGAAAACACATTATATACTCTTTACAACTGTACATAAATATGTATTCTGTGCAAACCAATGAAAATTAGGTTAGCTATGTGTATCACCCCACAAATCACTTAGCCTAGATCAGGCTCTCCAAAAAGTTGTTTGGGAGCTACCGATACCACCCAAACCCTTTTAGAGTAGCACACAGCCTTGAGTTCACTTATTAGATGGGTACAAGGTCATGGGATGAGTGTAGTCAACAGGTCATTACAAAAGTGCGTATTAAGATATTTGTTTTAGTCAGCATGTGAAAATACACATGTTGTATGGTAACTTATGAGTCATGCTTGTGATAGATGTAGGAAAAGTGTCTTACATCAATACAGACAAACAGAAAGTCACAAAACAATTGTTTTTTCTTTCATTTCTTTTATCAATACAGGTCAACGCCCATCAGAAGCGGGTCATTTGGAAGGCCATCGCCAGGAAGGTGCAGACCATGGGAGTCTGCAAGTGGTGCAGCATCCATTGCCACAAGAGGTCGGAGGACCTACAACGCTGGACCAGAAAGTCAGCCAAAGTTCAGCTCGGGTAGTCTGACCCCCTAATGGCCCGCATTTTTGCTGTGGCCTATCTAGAGTTTGATGGGCAGTTGAGGGCCCAACAGCAGCCACAAGGGGGTAAGTTCTTAACAGAGTTTCACATGTTACATGGCTAAATTTTTGTTTCAGCCAGGATTTATCCCATCAACATTAAGGGTGACCCATGTCCAACGCACAAGAAGAGTTCTTGAAGGTGTAAGTTTTGCACAATGTGTATGATGATGTGCTTTGTCTATTCATTTGTTGTAAAGGATCCCACATGATTCTTGTTCACAACCAAAGGACTGTTCTGAGCAGACACACGGCTGCCTAAACTCCACATATACATCAGGTTGTTTGATGTCATGAGGGACAGTTGTACCAAACAAGCCAACAGTGTTTATTGTGTCAGGTGTGATGTTCCTTCACTATTGTGGATGATGTAATGGTAGAACAATTACATGTGACATTGCATACTATGCAGTTATGATACAGTGGATGTTCCCAACATCACATTGTACTAATTTGAGATATTTTAGAGTCAAATGTAAATAAGTAGTTGCTCTGTACTAAAGTGGATTAGAAATGTATCAATCCCTATGTATCTACTTATGCTATTGGAGTCATTTGTCAATCCACAATGACAATATGTCTACATGTCTTCAACAGCATAGGTAAATACATATTGTGTGTTGCATTGATGAGCTACTTCAGTTCTGAAAGCATTTAATATGTTGTACATTTCTACAATACTTGAGTGACTTGAGGTAAGTGTTACCATTGTGAAATAGCCAAACAAAGGAGATAGGCTTTCAATTTCTACAAATATTGTTACAACATTGCAGTCAAAAACACACAAAAGGGAGTGCCTTAAAAGTCCAACAATTGTATTATAGAGCTTGTCCTCTTTTTTCTGTTCCTTTCACAAAGAACACCTAATTCTATGGTGTCGATCCTACTATACTCTTCTCCAAGACCAAAATAACATGGGAGCTGTAGTATGAAGTCTCAAAACAATTCTCTTTATTATTCTTCAAAGCATCAATGAAACTGCCCAGCCAACGCGTTTCTTCCTCTGAAAGGACTTCATCAGGGTTTAGGTATTTCTTTGCAGCAATATCACATCGAAGTCTATGTGTGAGGGAATATGTTCTCCCAGAGATTCTTGGAACACTCGCTCCTATATTAGCGTAGAACAATAATTGAAGTCCATATATTAATAATGCACTTTAATATCCACACCCCATTAGGTTATGTACGACGCGCCACCACAGTCAAGCTCCTTCTTAATAATTTAGGAGCAATATGAGTGTTCATCTACCACCACACCCACATGCACCACAAGCATAATCACAGACACAACAGCGACCACCACACACACATGCACCACCCCACCACCACCACACCCACAGGCACCGCAGCCACCACCACACCCACATGCACCGCAACCACACCCAGCACCTCCACAGACACCGCAGCCACCACGATCACACCCACATGCACCACAACCACACCCAAGCCCTCCACAGCACACCCATCTACACGCACACACACACACACATTAGAATTCAAACCCACAAAACTCAAACATCCACGCTCATCCAAACAACAGACACCTATGATGCAAGACACACCCAAACGTGCATAACATACACCAGACCCACAGGCACCTGCAACCTCAACAGACATATGCACATATGACACCGCCACTCCCTCTACCTCCCAAATCCAACACTCTGCCGAACACCCTACCCATTTTCCCATAGAAGATATCCTTTATATCCTTGCCCTAACCCCTTTCAAACCCCAACCCACTCCTAGCAAACACAAATTGACCCCTTCCACACCCCAACCCACCCCTTCCACATCCCAACACACCCCTACCAAAAGCAAATCTACCCCTTCCACATCGCAACCCACCCCTTGTACATTCCAACCCACCCTTACCAAACGCAGGAGCACCTCTCCCAAATCCCCCCCCCCCAAACCCAAGGGCATCCCTCCCAAACCTAAACCCCCCTCCTATGTAAGATCTTTGAGGTGCCTGCTCTGCCCACTAGGTGCCCCATCCTGAGGAGGTTCCCATTGACAGTGAATTAGGAAGGAAGCTTTGTGCCACTGCACAACAGTGCAGATTTTTGGACTTTATGGACTGTCATTTGGCTTGAATATTATTATGAGAGCCTTATCCCATTTTGTGGAATAAATCCATACTTTTGATTTTACCAAATCAGTCCTGGCATTATTAGCAATTGTTTGATTCCTAGCAATGTTTCTGAGTAAAATGTGAAACACTTATTGTCCTTTACCATGATGGCAGGTAATACAACTGATCTTTTTAATGTCTACTTTGGTAAGTGCATACACTGGTTAACATAGTATGTGATGGTCATTTGAATTTAGGTTCAGGCATTCATCATAGTAAAGGCTATTTGCACCAACTAATTGATGTCACAGATTTTTTGGGGATCTGTTACTACAGGTGTGTTTGTTTCACCTTGATTACTAATCAGTATGAAAAATGGTGTGACTATTGAAAGTAGACACAGTACAGGACTGTAGGAAAGTGGGTGTCTGTTGCCGTAAATTCCCCATTTTTTGCTTGATGTCTGATGCACTTTGACTTGATGTGCACTGGGTCCCTGCCAATCAGGTTCCCAGGGTCTGTGTTCTTTTTCAAAACTGGACCCTTTTACCCCCAATTGGCAACTCTCTGGCCACATATAAGTCCCTTGTAAAAGGTACTGTGGGTACCAAGGACACTGTGACCAGGAAAGGCCTCTAAGGGCTGCAGCACATATTGTGCTACCCTTAGAGGTCCTGTACCTTAACACACATACACTGCCATCGCAGGCTGTGTGTTTTGGTGCAGAGAAAAGTGAAGAGTCGATATGGCACACACAGTGAAGAGTCGATATGGCACACACATACCTGTGTCATGCCTGCAACCCACTGCCTATGGTATAGGTAAGACACCCCTCTAGCTGGGTGCACTATACCACTGGTGAGGGTACAGTTGCATGAGAACTGTACCCCTACCATGTCTAAGTCCATTCTTAGACATTGTAAGTACAGTAGAGCCATAAAGAGTATATGGTCTGGGAGTTTGCCATTACGAACTCCACAGCACCATAATGGCTTTACTGAATTCTGGTAAGTTTTGTAGCATAATAAACCCACACTGATGCCAGTGAGGGATTTATTCTACAATGCACTCAGAGGGCATCTTAGAGATGCCCCCTGAAAAATGACAAGCCTCTAGTGGGTTCCCTGACTGGTAAACACCAGCCTGCAACCACGAGACATGTTTCTGGACCTCTGTGGTGGAAGCCTTCGCTCCCTGAGCCCAGAAACAAAGCCTTTCCTGGGCAGAGGTGTTCACATCTCCCCCAGGTCAGGAAGAGCCATCTTTGGCAGGGGAGCTTCAAAGGCCTTGCCACCTTTGTAATGTGACCCTCAGCCTCTCCTGCTATCAGGAGCAGGCCCCCTTCCTGTGTCTTTTCGGCGGGAAGACAGGCAGGAAAAATTAGAGCAGCCCAGAAGGTGTGCCCACCTCTGCCAACCCCACCCCTCAGGTGGGGCAGGCGAGGTAAAGCCCACTCTTCAGTGCCCGCCATCTTGAAGATGGCAGGCACTCTCCAATCAGGATTAGGGATTGTGCCCACTCCTCCACATGGGGTGAGCACACCAAGGGTGTAGTCACCCTAAGGTCAGTAGCCCATTGGCTACTACCTCAAGACCCCTAAAATGCCTCCTAAAAACAGTATTTAGGGGGCAGCCCTGAACCAAGAAGACAGATTCCCGCAACCTACGAAGAAGAAGGACGAAAGAAGATGCACAGCAGAGGAGACTGCAGAGAAGAACGGACTTGGCCCCAGCCCTACCAGCACGTCTGCAGTTTCCAGAGATCCTGTGCCAATGGTCACCTTGGCCTGCAGCCAGTGACCTACAGAACCCCTGGCAGGACTGACTGTCTTCAACAAAGACCGGACCTCCTGTGAACAGCAACTCTGTTCAAAAGAATCTCCAAAAAAAGACTAAGAGCCTGCTGAAGATGAAGAAACCCGATGCCTGGAACCACCACTGTACCCATCGCCTACGGCCCGAGTCCGAGTGGCCCACTGGTCCCAGTGAGGTACCCCAGCGATCCATAGTTAAAGTCCACCGTGGGTTGACCCCTCCAGGACTCCCCGACGTCACCTGCAGCCTCTGCATGGAGACCCCCCAACCGCGAGTGGCCCGGTAAGGTGAAATCTGACCTCAAAAGACACCCCTGCATCTGGCTACCCTGCAAACCTGGAGAAGAGGACCTGAGCTACACCTACGTCCGCGAGTCCTCCAACTTACCTGCCCTGCTGTTGGTTCCTCCCGGAAGACTTCCTGGACCGAGCCTGCAGCCAAAATCCAAAACTGGCAACTCCCATTGAAAACAACAGTGCACCCAACGCCAAATCAGCACTCTGCACCCCGCTGCCCCTGTGCCGCTGTGGGTGCAATTTGTGTGCTAACTGTGATCCCCCTTTGCCCTGAGCTTAACGCTCGGAGCTTTGGTCCCTCAACTCTTTGGCTTGCCCGAGAGCAGCCACCAACCGACTGCCCCGTACCCCATAGGCTAACATTGGGCCTCAGCACTCTGCACTAACCCTGGGCGTTAAAATCTGCTCCGCTCACGTAGTTTGCGGATTTTTGGCAACTCTGCGTTCTGCGTAGAACGCGGAGTTACCAAAAACTCTGCGACGGAGCAGAGTTTTTTTCTTGTTCGCGCTTTCAAAATGTGTTTCCGTGCGCGCAGTAGCAACTTACCGGGATCCCTGCGTTCGCCGACGTGATTTCCTATCCGTTTGCGTTTGCCACAAGATTTTGGTAGCCGGCCGCACGATCCCGCGAGAGTGTGCGATCGCGAACACGTCATTCGGACGCGCTATCGGGCATCCGGCGGAAGTTACGTGAAGATCGCGATACCGAACACGCAGAATTTGCAATCTGGAGAAGAATATCTCTCGAACAGCATAAAACTTTCTCGAAAATGATGATTTGGATGAAAAAAACTCCTCAGATTGACATTTGGCTGTACTTTTTTGTGCAAGGAGTCCTTTTTCTTTTTTTACTTTTTTTTAAGGGGAAGGAAGTGCCCCAGAGTCTCCAACTTCCTGTTCCTGTCCAGCAGGCTCCTCCCAGTGCTTTGTCCATGTCCTGTTCACTTTTCATTTGGATTTGGAGCTGGAAGGATCACTCTTTGTGCCTGCTGCATCATATATCATTGGACTTGAGATTTTACAAGGAAGTTGGAGAATTGGTGTTGTTTGTTTGATTGGGGCATTGCACCTACATTTTTGTGTACTTTTCATCGTTTTTAAAAAATTTATTGTGGGTGGTCTGTAGTTTCAATAGGGGCCTAGTTGTTTTTCTTTGTATGTAATTTTTCTACTAGTTTTGTTTTATAAAGGAAACATGTTGCAAAGTTCACTACATTTTCTCCAACTTTTGCAATCAATTTGCAATATTTATTTAATTCACTAGCCCAGTAGTCTGGCCCAATAAATAGGCCTTTCAGCCAGTAGGCCCAGAGCTACTCATGGGTGCATGAAACAACTGTTTCTGTGGTGTCTGTTGAATTTAAACATCATTTAGGGCATGGATGGCATTGGATTGAATTGCAAAAAGTCTTTTTTGGGGGGTATTTCACTTTTTTGGTGTGTGTTAAATAAATGCCTTTGTTGGATGTGTGTGTGTGGTGTGGTTGTTGTGTAACTTGCAAACCTTTTTTAGCCCTGTGGATTTTTGTTTTTTCAATTTTGCATTAAAGCTGTGTTGTTTAGCATGCCTCCTTTGTCTGGCCATATAATAGGCCTGCTTGAGTTCATTGCTTTACAGGCCTCTTGCTTGTTGTGACTGTGAGTGACCATGTGGCTGGTGGCTATTTTGTGGTGGTAGTTTAGTAGTGTGCTGCTTTTGCCATATAGGCCTGCATGTCTTTCCTTTGTTCCTCTTGGCTTATGCTTGTTGTTGTTGTGGCCTGGCCATGTGGCTGGCGGCCATTTTGTGAAGCCAGGCAGTGTGCTTTTGCCATAGGCCTGCATTGTCTGTCTTCCCTTTCTTGTTGTTGTGGCTGGCCTGGCCATGTGGCTGTCAGCCATTTTGTGAAGCCAGGCAGTGTGTTTTTGCCATAGGCCTGCATTGTCTGTCTTCCCTTTCTTATTGTTGTGGGTGGCCTGGCCATGTGGCTTGCGGCCATTTTGTGAAGCCAGGCAGTGTGCTTTTGCCATAGGCCTGCATTGTCTGTCTTCCCTTTCTTGTTGTTGTGGGTGGCCTGGCCATGTGGCTGGCAGCCATTTTGTGAAGCCAGCCAGTGTGCTTTTTGCCATAGGCCTGCAAGCTTGTGGCCTAGTCTGCCAATAGGCCTTTCAGCCAGTAGGCCCAGAGCTACTCATGGGTGCATGAAACAACTGTTTCTGTGGTGTCTGTTGAATTTAAACATCATTTAGGGCATGGATGGCATTGGATTGAATTGCAAAATTTGTTTTTTGGGGGGTATTTCACTTTTTTTGATGTGTGTGTGTAAATAAATGCCTTTGTTGGATGTGTGTGTGGTGTGGTTGTTGTGTAACTTGCAAACCTTTTTTAGTCCTGTGGATTTTCGTTTTTGCATTTTTGTATTAAAGCTGTGTTGTTTAGCAAGCATGCCTCCTTTGTCTGGCCATATAATACGGCCTGCTTAAGTTCATTTTTTTCCAGGCCTCCTGCTTGTTGTGACTGTGAGTGACCATGTGGCTGGTGGCCATTTTGTGGGGGTAGTTTAGTAGTGTGCTGCTTTTGCCATATAGGCGTGCATGTCTTTCCTTTGTTCCTCTTGGCTTATGCTTCTTGTTGTTGTAGCCTGGCCATGTGGCTGGCGGCCATTTTGTGAAGCCAGGCAGTGTGCTTTTGCCATAGGCCTGCATTGTCTGTCTTCCCTTTCTTGTTGTTGTGGGTGGCCTGGCCATGTGGCTGGCAGCCATTTTGTGAAGCCAGGCAGTGTGCTTTTGCCATAGGCCTTCATTGTCTGTCTTCCCTTTCTTGCTGTTGTGGGTGGCCTGGCCATGTGGCTGCCTGGCGGCCATTTTGTGAAGCCAGGCAGTGTGCTTTTGCCATAGGCCTGCAAGCTTGTGGCCTAGTCTGCCAATAGGCCTTTAAGCCAGTATGCCCAGAGCTACTCATGGTTGCATGAAACAACTGTTTCTGTGGTGTCTGTTGAATTTAAACATCATTTAGGGCATGGATGGCATTAGATTGAATTGCAAAATGTGTTTTTTGGGGGTATTACACTTTTTTTAGTGTGTGTTAAATAAATGCCTTTGTTGGATGTGTGTGTGATGTGGTTGTACTTGTGTTGTGTAACCTTCCAACCTTTTTTAGCCCTGTGGATTTTCGTTTTCAAATTTTTGCATTAAAGCTGTGTTGTTTAGCAAGCATGCCTCCTTTGTCTGGCCATATAATACAAGCCTGCTTGAGCTCATTGTTTTCCAGGCCTCCTGTTTGTTGTGACTATGAGTGACCGTGTGGCTGGTGGCCATTTTGTGGTGGTAGTTTAGTAGTGTGCTGCTTTTGCCATATAGGCCTGCATGTCTTTCCTTTGTTCCTCTTGGCTTACTGCTTCCATCCCCTTTGCCAGCTGCAGCTCCCTGAATGACGTGATGCGCAAATTAATGCCAAACAGGTTCCACTTCCATTACATTTGTATTTTTGTTTTTGTTCTTCTTCTTTCCTATCCTTCCTGAGTGTACACAGTATACCATGAAAGCCCTTGTTGTCAAAGTCTCACAAATGGCTACACTGTTGTTATGTTTTTTTAATAACTGAGTTAATAAAATTTAATAATATAACACTAACAAGTGTGACCACCGCACACTAAGTTATATATTATATTTGTTTGTTTGTACTACTAGTATTAATTGAACCACAACAACTGCAACATTTCACTGATGTTCTTCTGGCTTCTTTGCTTTTAGGTGCACAAAAGACTGAGGACTCAGGAGGAGGTGTCATCATCACCCGTTGTACTGCCAGACAGAAGTCCTGCTGCGCACGACGTCACGTGACGTGTGACCACAGACATCTCTGCAACTTGTGCAACTGCGTCCTGCTGACATCTGAAGAAGATGGCCCCAAAGAAAGGTACCAGGTCCTCCAGTACCAAGAAAGTTGCCAGTGAGAAGAAGGAACAGAAGAGGGAAGAAGTGGCACTTACCAAGACTGGTGTGCCGCCCAGGATGTTTTTTGGGAAACAGAAAATGAATCCTGCAGCAGCGGTGTCCAGGGAGCAAGCTGGGAGCAGCACCTCCGCATCAGTGGTCCCGCCCCACCAACCTAGGCCCAAGCCCATGAGTGTCGCAGAGGCAGCCAGTCTAATTGCGCAAACGCCAACGAGCAGTGATGTTGAAATTGACTTATCGTTATCGCAAAGTAGTACCCAATCAACGCAGGAGGAAACTCAGCAGATAAGTGGGCAACAACAGCCGCAAAAACAGCCGCAACAACAGCAGCAACAACAGCTGCAACCACCACCCACAATAGTAGTTGTTCCTCCCGAAGTAGGGGCAGTTCAGGAAATCGAGTTTCCTGCAGAGGAAGAAGAAGAGCACTCTTTCAGAAGATCCATTGTCTTCCAGATCCCCAGCAAGGAAAAGGACGGTTAGTCCATCAACTTCTTCTTCAAGCCCCCCTTCTGATGATCTAGATGCCACTTGGAAGCCACCAGCTCAGTCTGAGACTGAGGCACGCCACGAGACAAGGCTAGGGAAAAGGAAGGTTCCAGAAAGCCTTAGAGTTATGGAGGTAGATGTAGAAGAGGAGGATGATGATGAGACAGTCATCATGAACATCACTCCCGCCCCAGTGGAGATGGTGACCGACATTACCCCATCCCAAATTGCTGTGAGGGATGTGGCACGGATACCACCAACACAGGTAATACCAACACCACCTCCAGCTTCCATATTTGCATTTGCAAAGGCCCGGTAGGGACTTACATCCAGCACAACCACCACCTCAGTAGGTAGTGGTACTGCACAGAGTCAAATTCCAGACACACCCTCCAGTTCAACCGGCATTGCAAGTGGCACCTCCAGCAGCGCAAGAAAGTTCACCTCCCCAGTTTGGGACTTCTTTTCGGTTAGCAGTAAGGAGGAGAACGTTGCTATATGCTCAATTTGTCGACAAAGTGTAAGTCGGGGTAAGCTTGGTACAAACTATGGTACCGGAGGCCAAACAACCCATCTGAAAAAACATCACATGATCCAGTGGGAGGCGCACCTTAGCGGCCAAAAAAGTAAAACTGCACCCATTGCTGTTGGTGGGGATGAAGAAGTAGAAGAAGATTTGATCGCGTTGGAAGGTGAACAAGAGGGAGACATTTTCTCTGGTACACAAAGTAGCCCTGTCCCCAGCAGTGCAGTGGTACCACTACCGCCCACATCATCATCATCCTCAGCAACATCTCAGGGGCACCGTAGTAAGAGTCAGGCTGAGACACCAAGGCAACAGAGTACCGCAATGAAAAAAAGTACGTTGTTGAGCCTAACAACATCTGTGTTAAAGAAGTCACCTGCATCAGCGGCACCAGAAAGGAAAAAAATCCAGCCTACCATTGTCAGCATGCTTAGGTCGGAGGGGCAGTACGAACGCAACCACCCAACGGCAAGTTTGTACAATGCGAAGCTGGCGAAAATGTTAGCGCTGGACCTTCGCCCGTTTTCTTTTGTGGAAGGGGTCGGTTTTCTGGAATTTGTGACAGCCATTTGCCCGAAATGGAAGGTTCCCAGCCGGTCCTATTTCGCCAGAGTTGCTGTTCCAGCACTATATCACGATGTGCTGGAATTGCTTGGACAAGCTTTGCAGCAGAGTGCTGTTCACACTATCCACCTGACAACAGACATGTGGACCAGTTACCAAGCCACTGATTACATGTGCATCACTGCACACTGGATCTCTTTTGTGGGGGTTAGAGAAAAGATATCTGCAGCAGGTGTTGTTGACAATGCTGAGATTTTTAATGCCACTCGTAAACATGCAACTGTAGCCATGTTCGCCATGAAGAAATCTCATACTGCTGCAAACATTTTGGAAGAGTTTAACAGCAAGGTCTTTGAATGGCTACACCCAAGAGGGCTTAACATTGGTTTTGTTGCCACGGACAATGGCAGTAATATAGTTAAGGCCATGGGCAATGGCGGCTATTTCAGGGTCCTGTGTTTGGCGCACTGCATTAACATCATTGTTCAAGACTTTCTGAAAAAAGAATACAGAGTCAGCAACTTACTGACCACCTGCAGAAGAATATGCACACATTTCAGCCATTCTTTTAAAGCCCGGAAGCAGCTGAGGATCATTCAACGTGAGCATAGAGTGCCAGTCAAAGCACTCATCCAGGAGGTGCCAACACGTTGGAACTCAACTTATTACATGCTTGAACGTCTGTTTGAGCAGTACAGACCAATCAATGACTATGTCATGCAAAGACTAGGGGATGCTACTGTGAAAGGCATGACCGTTAAATGCCTGACAGAGTTGCTACTTCCTTTCGAGCTCTTCACACGTGAAGTCAGCAAGGAGGACTGTACTATGGGCCAAGCTATCCCATTGTTGCACATGCTAGAGCAACAGCTGAAGGCGGTGTCTGACACGTACGCAGGTGTGGAGGAAAACAATGAAGCATATGAGTTGGTGGAGAGCTTAGCCCTTCGCTTAGCTGAAAATACAAGGGTGCAAACTAAGATTGTGTCAGACAAACATTACATTTCTGCCACAATTCTGGATCCACGGTAAAAATCAGTACTGAACCCTAAGACATTAATTCCTTTTTCAGAAGTGGATGTTGCTAAGTACAAAACTTGGATAGCTGAGGTAGCCAGTGACTTTGAAAAAGAACGGCTGATAATTAAAGGCACACTACTCCAGCCCACAACAAGTACTGCAGGGCATCCGGCGTCAAGTTCAACTTCAGAGCCTGAGGGCAGTGCGTTTGGCTCACAGCAGTCACCAACAGTATCAACAACAGCAAGAACAGGATCATCAGCCCCAGTAAAATTGGCACAGGATTGGTATCTTCAGCAAGGGCTTGTTAGGTCTAGTGCTGATGCAAAGGCAAAAGAGGCCCAGCAAAGCGGAGCACCCCATAGCATTGAGCGGATGGTCCAGGACTATCTGGATGACCCAACAGAGGTCTACATTGATCAAAACCCATTGGTGTATTGGTATGGGAAAAGGCGCCAATGGCCAGTCCTCAGCACGCTGGCGATAAACTATCTGGCTTGCCCTAAGGCAAGTGTCTCTTCTGAGTGTGTTTTCAGTGCTGCTGGTGCCATTATAACAGTGAAAAGGACAAGTCGCTCGCCCAAAAACGTGGAAAGGTTAACCATGATCAAAATGAATCAGCACTTTATACCACCGGATTACAAAATACGTGAATCAGAGCAGGAAGATGAGGACAGCGACTTAGGTGACGGAAGTAGTGTGTTAGATGACCTACTTCTGGTTGAACCACCAGAGTTTGAGGACGAGCTCTACTTCCCTGACAACTAGGCTTTCAACTTGTTACTTTCTTTCTTCCTTATTTACTTTTATTATTTGTGTGTGTCTCTGTCTTTCTGGTTCGAATCACAACAAATCCATCACCACCGTCTTCTCTTTTTATTGCCATATTGGAGTTGCAGCTGTGTGCATTTAAGTCCACTCCTCCGAGTCCTGCCCCATCCTCCTGACTCGCCCTAAATCCATTTCCCTCAAGCCAGACATTGGATGGAGAATAGTACAAGAAAGGTTGCCTCGTCGAGTCCCTCCAAAAGAAGTGGAACATGATGACTATAGCTATCCTCTTTTCCGAGCCGAGAGACACTGCCCCTCAACTTAAGATGAGAAGGAACAGGTAATGATGGCATGCATTGGACGCTGACTCTGAGTGATTGGTGTTTGTGTTGTTGTTGTTGTTTGTTGTGCATGAAGTGAAGTCAAAGTGTACTAGTATTTAATCTACACACTAAAACTGACTCAAGTCAATGTTTCCCTTCTTGTTGTTTGATAACAAAATTGTATTTCTACTGCAGGCCGATCCATTGCATTTTTGAATATGGAATCTGGACTCACTCGGTACACTACAGACTGAGTTGGACAACACCATGATGATGACCACATAGTATGTTCGCAGTCAGTCAGTTGGATCGGAGATGATTGATGGAATAACTCAGGGCATTTCAAATCACGAAGTGGCATAAAAAGTAAACAAGTCAACAACAACCACAGCAGACCTACGTGTCTGTGTAGTAGTGGTGGAGTTGAGTAGTCACGAGTGTAGTAGTGGTATGACCGACAGCTGTGCATTGATTTAGTTACTTACTTTGGAAAATGCTATGTTGCTGTATATATGTGCTCTGTGACTGTCTGGCTCAGTCAAAATCTAAGCTAAGTGGAGGTAGGGTCGGCGCCGTGGGCCTGCTCTGTCCTGTTGCTGTTGTATGTTAATGCTGGAAACATACAACAGAGTAGACATGATTTAGCCATGCCGCCTCTGAAAGTGTTTGCACTCCTCCATAATTCATGCTTTTATTTCTCCTTGATTTTTCAATATACCTTTTGTTTTTCCATCTACACTTACAGGCCGGCCTTTACCATGTGCTAAACAGAGAAAAACAACTCACACTCACCTACCAATCCACATCCGCCAGGCAGGCAGTGGCACCCAAGATTGACGGACGCAGCGTCCATGAAAGGGAGGACCAAGAGGAATGCCGAGATGCAACTCCCCAATTTGACCAGGATAACATACAGTAACTTTAGTATCATTCATCATCCTTTAAATAATTTGATTTCTTTTTTCTCTCCAATCATTACGACTGTGTGTTTGTTGTTGTTGTTATTATGTTTGCTCTTTGCTTATAATTGATCCCTACAGATATTTTTTAATTTTCTTTGCTAGCTTTAAAAGGAAGCCCGGTACAACAGAACATAAAATGTATGTAATTTGGGTCTCTCTGAGGGCAGACAGGCAAGGCAAATAGCATAAAAATAATTAATATTATACTGCTGCCCTGTACTGTCTACTAGTCCAGTTAGTGAGTACTACTTATCATTATTAACCATCAAGTCATCATCATGCATGCATTTCCTTTTTCTCCCTTAACAGATATATGATGGTCGTCTGGCAAGATTGTGTGTGGTCAGTTGTTGTTGTCCATGTGTAGTGTTTGTCTTTGTCAAACCTTTCCCTCAAATACCCCTTCCCAACCATTCATCAAACCCTAACCCTCTTCCCCCGGGCTGTGTGATTTATATTGAGGTGTGACTAAATTAAATTTACACCAATAATTGATCACACACTTGCTGGGGCGGATGTGTTGAAAGCAACACTAATTCAATTTCACTCAAGGCAGGGCAAGGATCTTCTTCTGCTGGCCAATGCCCACCCATGCTCAGTATATTTGCAAGTCAATTTTTTTTCCAAATGAACATAATCCATCATAATTAATTGCTGGCATCAATTGGATTCATCATCCCCCTCCTAAGTTACAGCACTAAAGGTTATGCTTGTGTCGAGTGACTCGAGTCAACTACAGTTTGTAACTTGTTGTACTAGGCTATCCCCGCCACCATTATGTCTTATTTTACTTTGTTCTACTACTCCTTTCATAGTCTCTCTCAGGCGACTGACTGTCTCATTTTATTTTTTTGCAAATGCTACTGCCAGTGTATACTGTACTACCACCACAACCATGGCATCTTGGGAAACCAAACCATCATCACCATGCAGCCATCGCTGTGCCTAAGTTTAAACATCAATCACAGGTAAGAGAAGAAGTTTGGGGGAGGCATAATTAATAATGGAAATTAATTCATTAATTCACACACCCACACCCTTGAGTCCAGTAGTTGCAGACTGCATAGACTAGGAGGAGAGATTGACAGTACTAGTAGGACAAGTCACTCAGTGAGGGTACCGCATCTATCTGTTCATGTGTTACAAAATTGGCAGATTATTTAAATCAAAAACGGGCTGCGGCCATGCAGCAGCAAAGGAAGGAAACGGTGTGACGTAAAAGAGTAACCCCCCCACAAAACATTTACATCGTATGTAAAGTTTAAGTATAAATATAATTTAATCCCCTAACAAAATAAACTAATGTAAAAAATCCCACAACACCTGACCCAGCCCTCTCCCTAACCCCAACCAAAGTCCAAAAAGATAAAGAGTCCAACCAATGTCTGTTAAATAAAATTAAAAAATAAAATTGTCCATAAATATATAAACCCCAACTTTTCCCCAACGTAGCCCAATGCCCACCCACCAAAAAAAGGAATAAAAAAGGGGCAATCCAACGGGATCTCTATCGGCGGGCTCGCAGTCTCCGGTTAATCGCCAGGACCTCCTTTACCTGCTCCTCTAGGCGCGCCATTCGGAGGAACATGCGGCGCTTGAAAGTTCGACAATTGCATCCACGGGGGGGTCAGCAGTGCTGGATGAAGTGCGGCGGGCGGCTGGCAGACCACGGCGCCGTATCACTCGAGGGGCCTGGCTGGGGCCCGGGGCATTGGAGGAGGCTGCAGCTGCTGCCGCCTCCTCCGCCAGAGCCACCAGCCGCCGATATTCATTGCGGATGGCCTCAAGCTTCCGGTGCCGGGCCATGGCTGCCAACTCCTTCCTGTCTGGTTTTGCTTTTGGTTGGGAAGGAGTAGCTATATCAAAAAAGAAAAAAGACTATTGTAACCAATACTGTTAGCAAAACAGTAATACAAAATTAATTCTACACTTAGTGGCACAGTAGCACTAGCAAGCACAGTACATAACATTTGGGGTATCTATGGACTCGAGTACACCAGTTTTCTTCTTCTCTCTTGTTTAACTAAATTAAGTAACCTTGTTGTAGCCGGCATGCCAGCTCAGTCAGCTTGCGCCCAAGACAAACATACTTGTGACGCAGACTCATGTTATTTTTATTTACTACTGTCTGCAGGTGGGGAAGCTGACTACACAATCATCTTATTTTTTCTATTATGGGTGGCACTGGCCATACTCTGTTGCATCAAGGCCAGGGCAACTGCTCAATTTCACTTTCACCCTGCCCTGACTACCACAACAAGGCAGATGATATCTGATCTAAATGATAATTGCTTACATATATGGGACAACATGAGGTACTTTGTTTTGATTGATTGTGTAACCAACCATGCAGCCGATAGGCCACCCATAACAGGATGACACAGTCGAAAATAAAATAACATAGGTAGTGAGTGGGCCTCGGAGTCGGAGGGAGGCGCTTGATAACATACATACACAAAATATATAAATAACAAAACAGAAGAACATACGGCTGACTGAGGTACTGCACCTCTAATCCAAATATTACCAAAATGTCCAAAGTTCCGTGCATACACTTCCGGAGCCCGCCGTACTTGGTCTCCACTGATTTCCCAGAGGTAAACTTTATTGCAAAAAGGGAAGGTGCACCTTCCCTTTTTGCAATACACAAAATATATGCTGTGCTTGCAAACTACTGTGAGTCAAGGGAGTATTCTAAAAATACAACTTCAATTCTCCTTGGCTTTGCTACTCTGGTGCGGTTTATTTCCTTTTACATTCTCTTCAAAGACTCTTTATCCAGTGACAGTCTCCACCTATGCTATGATGAATACCATCCAGGCATATATCCATTCAAAGTAAACCTGTCTATCATTCTTCTTAACCTCTCAACAAACCTTAGTTTGTTTCAACAACAACAACAAACATTTTTTTTTTTTAACCACCACCCATGCGTCCTTGCTTCCTTGCTTGCCTTTGAGTTTTACCCATGAAACACCCCGGAGGATTCTTGCTATCACCCATACAGTTTCATCCACCCACCCAGGCAGGCATCTTTTCTTTCACCTTCCACCCATCCTTCAACCACCCATGCATCTGATTCCTATCAGCCACCTATGCATGCATCCCACGTGGCACGTATCCTTCTCTGCCAGTCATATATATTACATCTCGCCCGTCCTTCCTCCTTCCATCCTTCTTTCCCTTTTCGTTCAACCCATCCATCAAGGTCATCTTGATGGATGGGTTGATAGCTAATGCTATTGCTCTAATGCTAAGTAAAGGGTGTCTTCTTTAACCGTTGTTCACAACAACTTAGTCTCTCTCAACATACAGTGTACACCCTTACAGCGACTAGCGAGTGTGTAACTATTGTCAATAAGTAAGGAATATAAGTATAACTTACCACCGCCCGCCACTGCTGCTGGCTCACCTACCCCTTTGGCAGCTGACGCATCCACTGCTCCCTCCTGGCTGGTATCGCCTGCCCTGCCGCTGGCCCTGGCACTGGTGGTCGGTACGCCTAGAAAAACATTACACATTTTTAGATGCCATATACACCTCCCCTATTTATTCTTTTTCACTAGCAAGATTGAAAAAAAGTTAAAATACATATATATATACCACATACATCACTAGTACAAATCAGGTACTAGAGTAGAGTAGACACTAGTAGGAGTATGTCCTATCCTATTAAAAATAGTAAAATATCTGGTTGGGCATTTTGTTGGTGGGAATTGTCGAAAAGCCTCTCAAGATTAAGAAGACTAGAAGAGGACAACCCAAAGGACTGGACTCAGTGGCTAGAGCTATTGGTGAATCTGAGTTTTAAAACCTTTTAAATAAAAATAAAGAGTGGCCAACTGGGCAAGCTTAGCTACAGACAGACTAATATAGTAGTAGTAGAGAGAGTCAGAGCAGAGGCAGTTAGAGGCAGGGATAACAACTAACAAGAATTTAGAAACAGATAGTCTAGATCGAAGAAGATTTGGTAAAAAATAGAATTAGGAAACAGAAATAATAGTTCAGAAAAAATAAGGTGCAGTAAAAGTTAGGGAAGTATAATTATTAATATTAACAACTGGAGGACTTACTGGGGCCAGCAGCAGAGCCCTCGGTAGAGGAGCGGTCCTGGCCCTGGGATTGGGAGGCATCTTGTTGTCCAGCTGCTCCCGCCAAGACTGACCCCGTCTTCTTGCCCCTGGGTGCTGATCATGTAAGATATAATAAAGAAAGAGACAAACATTGATGATTGGTGTGAAACAAATAAAATATTTTAAAAAACGCTCAAAAAACATTTTTGGAAACAACAATTGCAATAAAATTGACCTATCTAATCTGATCAACTAGTAGTATCGCGGGATTTGCGGACCATCTACTTATTATTTATGAACACTAATCCACTGTTCCATTCTGATTCCAGAATCCTAAGCCTAAGTACCACCTGACCTAGCCCACCTATTCCAGACGGGCCAATTGTTCACTAAGTCTGCATTTCCATTTATTTTAGTCCTCAAAATGCATAGATGGAGGACGCATGCATAAATGTTTGCATACACCAAATTGTTGGTTGGTTGCTGCTGACGTTCTGCTAAGCCTATTACTCACTGACTAACAAACTACAAAAGGTTCTACTAAGGACTGGAGTAAGCAGCACTCAGCAGCACGTGACGTGACAGAGGATGCGTCACGCAGACCGCTAAAAAATTACCAACTAATATTAAGTAACTAAACTACCTATCAATCCACCACTATCTTAGTGACAGGAGGAAAAAGGAAGGACTAGAGTCTCTCTAGCATTACCTAACTTAAGTTCTCTAAAGTAAACTCTTTCATAATCAGCCCAAGCGAGCACAAAGTTGCAAACAAGTAAGATTAGTAGCGCCGAGCACCTGTGTCTAGAAGAATAACAATCACAGAAGATTTTTAAACGTAATTTACCTGCAATGTAAGCAGCAGCATTCTTGCTATTCGGAAAAAAATTATATTCGCAGTAACAGTAACACAGTCTAGAGAACACACAATACTACTAGTATTAGCTACTCACCAAGCCCCACGACCTCAACAACTAGCAGGTCCTGCTCCCGGTCCAAGATGTCTGACCACCGGTGGGTCAGCTGGTTATGGGTGCGCCGGACCCCAGAGCAGCGAAACACTGCCCGGCGCACCCTCGCCCACCAGCGGTGACGCTCCTGGGTAGCGTCCCCGGAGCCAGGCCTGCCGCCTTCTGCCAAGGTCAAGGGGAGGTGGCGCTGCACAAAAAAAACAAGGGCGGCCACCTCCGCCTCGCTAAAAAGGGACCGGGCCTGCACCCCTTCCGGGTGCAGTCTGCCGCAAGGAAGGCGGCTCTTCTTGGGCGCAGGCGCCTTGCCCTTGGAGGCGGTACCCTTAGCCATGGTTCTGGGGTGGGCAGGGGGCTGAAAAGAGAATTTAGCAGTAAAAAATAAAGTCAGAGGAAGTAGTAGGAGAGTAAAAAAGGAAGTAATATAAAACAGTAGAAAAAAGTAAAAAAACGCAGTAAAAGTAGAAATAAAACGCAAAATATACACTTAGGGACAGAGAGGGATAGATAATAAAGAAAAATGATCAGAAAAACGATGTAAAAAACAAAGGATTGAAAAGATTGGAGAGGGATTGAAAAACAGGCCCCAGAACCATGCAAAGAATAGGAAAACAAGATGGGCGCGCCCATTGGCGACTGCGTGGTGAAGTTCGCGCAATATTTCCCCCGAACACGTCATCCGAGTGCCGAACATCAAAAACATCTTGTGAGCATACGCGAGCACACGTGAGCATGCGGAAAGTAGCATCTCCGCATGCTCGCGTAGCGTTGCGGAGTTTTTGTGCCGCTTCGCGTAGCCTCGCTTAGCGCGGCTACACGAACTTCGCCCAGGGTTACTCTGCACCCGGCCGCCCTAGTGCCGCTGAGGGTGCTTTTTGAGTGCATCCTTGACTCTGGCAAACCCTTGTTCTACCCCAGAAACTCAACCCTCAAGACCGTTTACTTACCTGCAAACCGATAACCTAATTTTTCTCCATAGAATTGCATTGACTGTTTTCCTCCGAAAAACTTTGAAGTGTTGAGGGTGTTTGAATGGAAACATAAGAAACTGTGGGCCATATTATCAAGAACGGCGCAAACATTATCGCCGCTTTAGCGGCAGGAAACTGCCGCTAAAGCTGCGATAAGGGGCTTGATAATATGCCCTATAGAATTCCAATAGAAGCCCAGGTTTGATGTCCTTGACACCAGAACCTGGGCTTCTATTGGAATTCTATAGGGCATATTATCAAGCACCTTATCGCCGCTGTAGCAGCAGTTTCCTGCCGCTAAAGCGGTGATAATGTTTGCTCCGTTCTTGATAATATGGCCCAGTGTTTTAATAAAAAACTGTTTTACTTACCTTATATCTAGGAAATGTCCCAGTGCGATATCTAGGCATATCACACTGAGTAGAAAAAGTAATCCAAAAAGTACTCTAAAAACTAATCAAAAGTAATCCAAAAGTAATCTCAACTGTATTTGAATATTTCACAAACCTGTAACAAAAGTGATCATTCATCCAGCTTGCTTGTTGATCAATCTGCCTTGAAAAGTATAATCACACTTACCTGCACCAAGTCTTGCTTGGATTTAAAAATAAAATACAACAAAGATATATTTTTATACAAATAATTGGTCTGAGTTCAGTCTTTGAGTGTGTGACATCATTTCTATCAATCAATATAAACATTATTTCGGCATTCATGCTTTAAAAGTTTTCTCATATACAAGATCTTTAGAAGCGAACACAAGAGAAGACCATCATGATGGAACAATTACAGGAGAGAATAATAAAAGTTCATTTAAGTTTACAATTGTACTAAAAAGAGTAAAAATCCATACAAAAATACTTAAAAAATTAGAATCCATTACAAGTTAAAAGGAGACATATTTACAAGGAAAGGAAAATGACCGAAAAATCGCAAAGCAATGTTTTACACAGTAAAATCTCATACTTCTTAACTAAAAAAACAATTCTATAACTTTTAAATGAAAAGGAATTATAGGAAAGACTCTTTATGTCACAGACAGCAGTGTAAGTAAAAGGGGTCAGCCCGCTTCATGGGCTATCTACTGGTGCCTTTCTTCTAATGCCCCACATACTGCCAAGAAGCTTAGCAACTGCACAGGCAAAGAATGATCAAGTGTCTGATTTAAGAATACGCAAGGCGACCCGGTAATTCTGTGTACCCATTTGGTGGAAAATTGGTTTGATCCATTTTAGTCTAGGGCGCCCATAAGCCGGGCAGGCAAACATCACATGTGCCATGGACTCCGAGGAGGCCTTGCAGCTAGGACAATTGCTTGATGTCGGAGTTTTGCTGTGCCATTTGGCCACTAGGTCATTCAAGGGAAGGGTGCCAAGCCTAAATTGTATGTATAGTTTCCTGTCGAGGGGTATTTGGATTAAATCAAGATAGGATTCCAGGGAGCTAGCCTGTTTATAAAACATAAATTCTGTTGTAAGTTTCCCCCGGTCACTCCTGCAAACATCAATTTGTGCAACACAGTTCCAGTAGTACCTCTTTACTGTATCTTTTTGAAGCAGAGATAGGTCGAAATTTTCCCAAGCTCCTCTAAGCCCTATATCTGAAAGGAGTCTCCTTATGTCGTTTAACCACCCAATTTCATTGGCAGTGTCTAGGCGGGTGACCTCCGCAAGGGCTTTAGCATATGGCAGTAATTTCGGGGTCCTCCGGAGTCTGGCCCAAAATAACAGTGGCCAAAGATTAGCTATATCAGTGATAGCACGTTGCCCCAGATCTAGCATTAGAGGGTGGAGTGGAGTACTCTGGGGCAACATCACTAGACTTCTTAAGAATTTATGCTCTGACCTACTAAGTTCCTCTGTCTTGTCGAAGCCCCATAGTTCCGACCCGTACAGCGCAGAACTGACTGCTTTTAGGTCATAGGCCTGCAGGGCAGCGGCAACTGGTCTGCTGAAAGAGGAGCGGTGTTCTTTCCCCAGAGCCCCAGTTATCTGCTTGTGTTTCAATGCCATTTTCAATATGTGGGGTTTCCAGTGCATTTTCTTGGACAGTTTTACGCCTAGGTAGTCGAAAGTGCTTACTGTTTCTAAAGGGGCTCCTCCCAAAATTGGCCTGCCTCTATAGGACTTATGGGGATTAAAGGCCATGAATTTAGTTTTTGACGTATTTATTTCGAGACCCCAAGTATCGCAGAAGAATTTGAATCTATTTAGCAATAGTTGTAGCCCCCCGGGCTTTTAGACACCAGCAAGGTGTCATCTGCGAACAATAAAGTCACTATATTTTCCCCACAAAGAGATGGAGCATCGGCAGGCTCCTGCAATAGAAAACGTAAAACTTCATTCATGTAAAGGGAGAAAAGCGTTGGTGCCAGAACGCATCTCTGACGAACTCCCCTGCTGGCAGGGATGCGCTCTGTAAGTTGACCCTGCAGGCCCCACCTCACCAGGGCAAAGTTGTTGTCATGAAGTTGAACAACCAGATCAAGTACAACAGGGGAGATTCCCATATCTTTGAGGACTTGCCACAGCTTCTGTCTGGGCACTAAATCGAAGGCAGTCTTTAAGTCGATGAAAGCTAAATATAGACTACCCTGACTGATGACTACAACTTTCCAGTAAAGGAGCAGGAGGCGGAAGACCTGGTCTTTTGTCCCTGTCTTTTCTCTAAAGTATGCTTGATATGGTGCCAAAATAGCATTTTCGTCAGCCCATATCCGGATCTTTTTTAAAAGGGCTCGACTAAATACCTTTTGCACTACGTCTATCAGGCCAATAGGCCTGTAGTTGCAGGGTTGTCCTCTATCCCCTTTTTTGAATATTGGAACCACCTCAGCCCTTCACCAGGAGGCTGGGACCAGAGCGCCGCTGGCTATAGCATTTGAAAGTATTAATATGTAATGAGCCCAGCTGTAGCTATCAGATAAAAATAAATCTCTCGGAATGCCATCTGGCCCTGGGGCTTTTGCCTGTATTATTCGGCTAATCAAGCCCTCAATGTCACTTAAAGAAAATAAATCATTATCCAAAATCAGAGGTGAACAGGGAACATCCCCCAAAGGAGGTGGAACAGCAGCCTCTGAGTAAAGCTTTTTAAAATGATCATGCCAGTCTTGGGCTGAGATATAATTTTGAGGTGAACGGGCCCCTGTTTTATCACCTCAAACAAAAAGGGACCAACAGGTCTTACAATCTTTGGCAGCACAAGCTTCCTTAATTAGCTGCCATCAAGATTCATCCCACTCCTTTTTTGCTTGATGGAGGGCTACTTTATATCTCTTTCTAGATGCTCTAATTTGTTCGCAATCTTTAGATTTTAGTGCCTTGGATAATTCTAATTGGAGGGTTCTGCAAGCATGATTATACCATGATTCTAGGCCCCCTTTTGTAATTCTAGGCTTTGAGTGATGCCTGGCATGGTGAAATAAGAGCCTAGTTGCTCAAATAAATTAGTGTGAAGAGTATCTACTTCAGCTAGCCCGCCAGGTCTCTCAAGCAGCGACTGAAGTTCGTGTGTCCCTGCCACCAAATCCTGATGCATACCTAGAACTTTGTCTTCTCGTAACATTACCTTCCCCCAATTAAGCCAGCGGTTATCATTTGAAGGAAAAACACCTTCGTTAGCTTTTGAGCAGAGGCGCTTGTATTTGGACCACCCCACTCTGGCATCATACTTAAACAGACCGGGTTGTGGTCGCTATCTGTTTTGACGCCCACGGCCATGTCGATAACACTCCTCCAAAGTCTTAGGTCTAACATAATGTAGTCAATACGGCTAGGGCTATTTGCCCTATTAAATGTGTCTGCACCAGTCCTATCTGATTTAGTCCTACCGTTTGCTGCTCTCAGTCCATACTCTAGATTCAGGGCATTTATTTGGAGCACCAATTGCAACCAGTTCTTAACTGGAGGGAGATCTAGAGGTGAGACTCACCACCTCAGGTCTTCCTCATTCGTCCCTGTTCCATCAGCTTTATCTAGGGGTTCAAATGTAACATTGAAGTCACCTGCTATTATCAGCATAGACTGGGACTGACTCTTGTCCAATAGCTTCTCCAGTTGTTGGAGTATGGCTGATGGTCTGCCCCCCTTGTTCCTCTCGCATATATGTTGTAAATCTCAATGGGTTTGCCTGAGCACCCCTTGATACTGATCCCCAGAATATCTGGGCTATCAATGCGAAGAGGCATGATCGTGCAGCTCAGAGCAATCTAACCCCGTATTATCAGTCCCCCTGCCGGTCGGCCTTTTCCCTTAGTAACTGCAGGGCAGCAGTAGCAGGTATACCCCTCCTTGTATAAAGGAGCGATACTCCAGGTCTCCTGCAGAATACATATATTAAAGCCCTCTATAAAGTTGTTCCAATGAGGAAGTGACAATTTACTACATAACCCTGCCACATTCCAAGAAACTATTGGGATATGTGGGGTTGATCCTGGGCTAGCGTGCACCATATTGCTCGGCCATCCCAGCTGACTTTAAGTGGGGACTGTGGCCGCATTCTTGTCTTCAGGCCTTGTAGCTAAAAGTGCCCCCCCGGGTCCTAGTGTCAACTATACAGCCACTTGTTTGGACCTCCCTGATCTCCCTCCCTAGGCAGGGTGGTGCCTGCATGCTCTCTGAGATAGAACAGGGTATAAGCTCTGTCTGTTTGGTGAGGGAATACCTATCATGCCGGCAAACCCTCCTCGGGAGTCAATCAATGGCCCCCAGGGTTGACTCATGGCCTAGCCTGTCTAGATTGCGGAGGGAAGATGCATTTGGCTGTGTTGAAGGCATGAACCATTTAAATTGAATATTAGATGAATTGGGTGAGCAGGTTCTGAACTCTAGGGCCAGCAGATTTTCGGCTAGGTCGTCCCCTTTGAGCAGTAATTCTATACAGTCAGTGGGCAGATCAGGGGCCGTACATCTTCTTGCCCTTACAATATTGTCACGAATCAGAGAGCGGCATCCTCTTACATAACGGATCCAATGCGTTGCTTTGTTTATCAGTGATTCTTCCCCTTCATACCCCTTCTGGGCTCCTAGTTTGGGAACCTTTACCATAAAGATTTTCCGGGAGAACAGTGGCGTGGGTGGCTCTAAAAATGGAGCCTGAGTCCCTCCCGCATTCCCCGGAGGTGCCCCCAGTGTGTATTGTGTCTTGTCACATTACAGTAGCTCCTCCCTAACCTGAGGTTCGGGCAGGGGGTTGTCTTTAGGGAGGCTTTGGTCATAGGTCCCCCGGTCACAGTCGTTGGTAGAGGGGTGAGATCTGGCTTGGGCAGGGGAAACCCTTCTGCACTTGAGGGGCGACACTAAAGTGGGAGGCGCATATGTGGGTTGACTAAGTGCTCTTGGTGCAGCCTCACTATAGGGGCAAGATCCTAGGCGTCTCTCCAATAGTTGCTTCACTAGCCCTACGAGATCACCTATGGTGGACCTCAGAGCCCCCACTTCTGCTCTGAGGTCAATGATAAGCTGGTGAGCACTCTGTTCATGGTAATGGGAATCTAATGATGTTTTGCTTGTCGCCACCAATGGTGATGGAATATTGATATCACTGGAGGCATTATGCTGGCCGACAAGGGGAGTAAATCTATTGCTACAGTGAATCGCGGACTCAAGCTAGCCCTGAGGACATATGTCAGGTGTTGGTGAGAGGGCTCTTGCGGTATGGATTTCGGCTTCGGAGTTACATGTAATGTGATTCTTCCCCCTGGTTTTGCTAAACATTTTTGGAACAATTGTCGTAGTGCTCGGGCTATTGTTATTGAAAGATGTCTGACTCTCAATGCATGTGGGGAAGACACTACTTGCGTATCTAAGATGTCTTCACATTCAACTAACAAGCTGTTGATGCGGTCTAACACACAATTACTACCAGCATGTTTAATAGTTTTATTGGCTTTTTTCCCCTTCCCTGCTGCCCCGCCACCCACACCCTCCGCTGCTTTTCTTTTCCCCATCCCTAAAAGATGACAAGAGGGATTTACACAGCCTTTGCCAAGTGTAATAGGACAGAATAACTAATGGGGATAAACCCGTCTGCCAAGTCTCCAAGTAGATAGTTCTGTAAGAGTTAATCAGTACCTTGCACTCTCGAGCTTGAGTTTTTAGGGGGGCCCGCCCTTGGCCCTGACTTTGCCCAGGCATGCCCGCGTGTGTGTGTCCCGCGCTGCGGGAGACTGACCGTGCCTTTTCAAGTGGAGGAGGATCCTCCCTCCTCCTCGGTAGAGCTGTGTCCACTGGGGGACTGAGTCCCACCCAAGCACAGCCCAGCAAAGTGGCAAGCAGCAGGCAGATGGCAAACGACAGCGGCAAGGCGTCCCCACATCATTTCCTGCCTGAGTGTGCACAATAAATGCTTAACACTACCCTCTGATAAAGCCTTACTGCTCGCCCACACTACCACAAGTAGAGAGTAAGGTATTATCTACTTTTAACTCTGTAAGCCTTTGGGGATCCACTGGACTCTGTGCACACTGTACCTTACTTTGGTATAGTATATACAGAGTAGCTTCATACAAGGACTTGCACTAGACAAGGGAAAATGTTACATGGATGTATATGTTGAATACTTCTAATTTGTGACTGACATTGATTTTACAGTTAATTTCTAAGGTAAATGTTACACCTTGTCTAGTGCAATTTCTAAATCATATTACATTGCACTTATCCCTAGGTTGTGTGTTGAATATGTTTTTAATGTGGGAATTTTTGAAATGTCTTTAAACACACCTCTATGGTCACATTTTTATTTTTATTTGGATATCCTTTTGGTGCAAGTGCCCATTTTTTTAAGGCAGCTTGCAACCACATTTATAAATACAATGTGATCATACAGGTGTGTTTCTTTAAATTTCTTAAACGTCAACATTACAGATAATGCTTTGCACATTGGTATGTTATTACTTCTAAGAGAGATTTATAAATGCACGAGTCCTGTGCAAATGATATCAGACAAGTCAATAGGTAACAGGTAAAAGTGGAGCTTGCCGTCGATTGCTTCCATTACGGTGTTGGTTTTGTTCGTCATCAAGAAGCAGCAGCAGTGGCAGGACCTGGAAGATCAAATCCATGGTGGAACAGAAAGTATGAAAGTGAGAAAAGGTGAGTTTCTACCTTATATCCCTTCCATACCACCAACTCATGTGTGGAGGTTTTACCGCCACAATCATGTCGGTGGAAAGGCACATTGTGATAGGGATGCTGGGGAAACTGTCGGTCCTCCCTCCGGCAGCCACTTTTGCCTATCCTGCCATCAACGCGGTCGAGATTTTCTGGCATTGACAGCAGGACCACGGCAGTCTTTTGTCTATGGACCCACTAACATCTAAATAGGGCAGCGGACCGCCAAGCCAGTGGGCAAGAAGACTGCCGGAAAACCATGGTGGGGCTCGATCTGCCAAGTTCTAAATTAGGCCCTAAATAAGGATCCAGCTGCCCTAATCAGTTTCATGCATGCTGCATTCACTTGGGATTGCCAAGAACTGGAGGAATCAAAAGTGATGCCCAAGTAACAAAAGTTCTGTACTGAGCACAGCGAAGGGTCTGGCAGCTTAAGGGACAACAGATTTCTTCTACCTGATCTGAAGGCCATTAGTTGTGATTTCCCATAATTAGTTACCATAGCTAAATTGCGCATAAATGAAATAAAAGATTCTACCAGAATGTGCAGGTCACGGGGTGTCCTTACAATTAAAACAGCTTCATCCGGCATATAATAATACCAGGACGAATGTGTTGCCAATTTTCGTTACATCCCTGGTAGAAAGGGAGAAGTGGGTGCTTAATTTATTTATATAAATAATAAAAAGCAGGAGTGCCAAAATGCACCCTTCACGCACCCCATTCGCTAAAGGAAAGGCATCAGAGACTTCTCCACCTCAGCCGTATCACACCCTGGCCCCTACATTTTCATGTAGGGAGTGCAGGAAATTTACCAAGGGAGCTTCTACCCCAAAATTTATAAGAATCATCCACAGCTTGGCCCTGTTCATGCAGTCAAACGCCGAAGATAAGTCCATAAAGGCCAGGTACATTGGACAGCACCTGGTGATGGTGTATTTGTTCACAAGTGCAGATTCAGGCACTGCTCCAATGCACCTGGCCCAGGACGAAGCCCATACTGACAAGGGGGACAGGACGTTGTTGTCACTAATCCAAGACTGCAGACGATTGAAGATAACCCTCCCAAGGATCTTCATTGAACTATCAATTAGGGATATCAGCCTATAATATTTGGAGGACCCTCTATTTCCCTTTTTAAAGATTGGAACAATTATGGAGAGGGCCCAGAAATTCAGGACTTGCAGCAAAAATATTTATTGAGTAATTTAGTGAGCAGGGGTCCCCAAAGTTCTAAGTTACAATTAAGTAGGTCCAAGGGGATCCCATCTATCCCCGGGGCTTTACCACTAGAACTCTGTCTAATGGCTTCCCCTACTTCCTTAAGTGAGATCTGAAGGGTGGGGGAATTAACTAACTGCACTGGTAACCTTTCACTGCACACCTTGTCTGGGGGCAGCTGATAAATAAAAGTGAAATGCTTAACCAACTCCTTGTCAAAAATATGGCAGACGAGGAGTTGATTTAAAGGTGCATCCCACTGGTGAAACCTATTACCTATATCCCAGAATGCCTTACTGCTATCCCAGGATGCTTGTTTCTGGTCCAGGAAGAACGTCGCCTGACAGTTCGGGCTGGACTGTTCCCATGGGGAGCAGGTTCAAGACAGATTTGCATATGGCTGGGTCTAAACTGGGGTGGGATGGTGAGCAAAAGAACAATGGATTTAACCCAGATCTCTTGACTGGGGGTGAATGTTTGATTTGTTCCACAATTCGTCTGTCATTTGTGTGTCTTATACCTTTACCACGCATGCCTTTACAGTGAAAAGGTAAGTATTTAGAAGGTAAGTGTGTGAATGTATCTATCTCTCTTCCTCTCTCTCTCTCGCTCTCTCTCTATATATATATATATATACATATATATCACTGAAAAAATCATGGGTTTCAGGGACGTTATAGTTAGAAATTAGCATTTAAAAAACCTTGAAAATTCACTGAAAAAAACACTGTTTTCAGGAACGTTATAGTTAGTTGGACATTTCACTCGTTCAAAACCAGAGAAATTCGGCCGTTATAGTTAGTTGAGCTAACTATAACTCGCGCCCCCGCAATGCACTGCTGATGACGTCATATATTACATCACTCATGACATGGTCAGTGACATCACTGATGACATCACCCAGTAACTGAATTTTTTTTAAAGTTTAATTTATATATACGCCAAGGTGTATTGAAGAATGAGTGGGTGTATGAGTGTCTGAATGGATGATTTAGTAGGTGCGTAACTGACTGTATAATTGAGTGATTAAACGTGTCTTAGTGAATGCATGGGTTAGTGACTAATCTGTGTGAATGTCTGTATCAGTCTTTCAGTTGGTGTGTAAGTGGCTGCATGGGTTGGTGAGTACCTACATGACTGACTATATGGGTTAATGATTGGTTGTCTGAATACCTGAATGGGTGACTGAGTCTCTGTGTGGGTGAGTCGCTGTGTGTATGGGTTCATGAGTGCATCTGTGAGGGGCTGTATGGGTGGTTGAGTGTGTGTATGGCTGTGTTGGTGAGTGAATGGATGTCTCAGTGGTACATGTGTGAGTAACTACATATGTGAAAGGCAGTATAGGCAGTATATGTGAGTGTTGGAGTATATAAGTGACTATATGTGAGAGTGAATGATTGTGAGAGTGACTGTATGGATGAGTATGTGCTTGTGTCAGTGATTGTAGAAGAGAATAAGTATGTGTTAGTATCTTAATGAATAAGTGAGGTGGTGTGTGTATAACTGTATAGTGAGTAAATCGCAGTGTGATTGATTCTTTGGGTGACTGACTAGGTGTGTGAGTAACTCTATGGGTGAGTGGCGGTGTGTGAGTATTTGTATAGGTGTATGAGTGCATATATCAGTGGCTATATTGATGAGTGACTGCATGTATGAGTGACTGTATAAGTGAGTAGATGTGTGTGTAGACCTATGAATCAGTGAATGGGTATGTACTAACTGGAATTGGTGTGTCTATGGTTTCGAGAATGGTAGTTTGTATTTTAGAGTAGGTGTATGAAAAGTTATATTAGGGTGCGAGGAGGTGCATCAGATATTAAGTGGATGATGTCATCAGTGATGTCATCAGTGATGTCATTTGAGATGTCATCAGTGGTTTTTCAGTGAATTTCAAAGGTTTTTTAAATGCTAATTTCTAACTATAACATCCCTGAAACCTATGGTTTTTTCAGTGAATTTCTAAGGTTTTTTAAATGCTAATTTCTAACTATAAGGTAGTACTCGCGTTCACAGAGTGGTGCAGAAAGGGGCCTGGGCTTCTGAACAGCGCTCAGGAATTCCACAGTGTAGGACTTACAGGAGGTACCAGGAGGGCTATTTGGCCACCAAAGTCCCTCAGGAGTAAAGTGGACTTGATCCCCCAACCAGTACTGTGCCAGGAGACGCTTTTACAGAGTGGTGGAGAAAGGGGGGCGTGGCCTCCGAAGACCTCTTAGCAATCCCACTGTGTGGGACTTACTGGAGGTAACAGGAGGGGTCATTGGCCCCCAAGGTCAACCTTGGGGGTCAATTAGCCCTCCTATTACCTCCAGTAAGTCCCACACAGCAGGATTGCTAAGTTGTCATAGCAGGCCATGGCCCCTTTCCCCACCACTCTGTAAACGCACTCCCTGGAGCGCTCTTGGATGGGGATTAAAGTCCCCTTCACTGCTGGGGGTTCTTAGGGGCCAACTAGCCTACCTGATACCTCCAGTGTGCCCCAGATAGTGGGATTGCTGACAGGTGGACACAGGCCATGCCCCCTTTCTCCACCACTCTGTAAATGCACCTCCTGGTGCGTTCTTGGTTGGGGAATTAAGTCCCCTTGAATCCTGAGGGTCCCTGGGGGCCAACTAGCCCACCAGGTACCTCCAGTAAGCCCCACACAGCTGGATTGCTGAGAGTGGTCCGAGGCCACGTCCCCTTTTTACACCACTCTGCAAACGCACCTCCTGGCGCACTGCTGCTCGGGGATGAAGTCCACTTTAGTCCTGAGGTCCTCAGGACACAAGAGGACCTCTTCGCCCTACCAGCAATGCGCCAAGAGGCGCGTTTCCAGAGTGGTGTAAAAAGGGGCGTGGCCTCAGACCACCTCTCAGCAATCCAGCTGTGTGGGGCTTACTGGAGGTACCTGGTGGGCTAGTTGGCCCCTAAGCACCCTTAAGATTCAAGGGGACTTAATCCCCCAACCCAGAAAGCACCAGGAGGCGCGTTTGTAGAGTGGTGCAGGGAGGGGGCGGGGCCTCCGGCGAGATGCCGGCTTCTCCTTTCTTTTTTTTTTAGAAGGGGGCTGTTTGGCCCCCCCTTCTCTTAATAGTTTTTGGGCCCTGGGGACCCCATCCCCCAGGGCCTGACCCATTTTTTATTAAAATAATTTAAAAAGAAACTGGAAGGGGGCCATGCGGCCCCCCTCCCGAGGCCGATTAGGGCCCCGGGACCCCATCCCCCGGGGCATGGCCATATATATATATATATTTTTTTTTAAAGGAGGGGGGGCATGTGGCCCCCCTCCTGAGGCCTTTTACGGCCCGGGGACCCCATCCCCTAGGGCTTTGCCTCTTTTTATTTTATTTTTTCATTTTTTTAACAGGAGGGGGGCCGCATGTGCCTGTCCCTGTGGGACCCCCTGAGCAGGCCTAGGGGGTCAGGGTGTTTCTACCCTGCCCCCTTTTCTTTTTTTTATCGTTTTCTTCACCTTTTTTCTTGTGACTCGGTTTTGCCAACACTTCTTGGTTTGGAGTGTTGACAGCCAATCAGAATGAAGACCGTGATCAGGAGGGTTCACGGATCCACAGCGGTCACCAGATATCGATGACAAAAAACAGTCACATGGTGTCATAGACACAAACAACATACTTCAATATGCACATACTTCCGTAACAATTGCATGGGTTTGATGGATCTTTTAACTTTCTCTGTGTTTCTGCATTTTTTACGCATACATAACTCTTTTTTCCTTTATTATTTAAATATTTTGTTTTTCATTTTCCTTTTTTAAAATATTTATATACATTATTATTAAATTTAAACCTTGTGTGCAGATGAGTGAAATTTACTTCTTGCTTTGCTTCCCTCCAATCGAACCCACATGTGTTTAGATAATCTTTTATGTGCCTCAACTAAAAGCCCCTTAACATGTATTTCTCTTTAATGGATTCATCCCATGATCAGCTAACTGGCAATTGTATATCTATCTCCCTCATATAATATTGGGTCTATTTTAGAGCAGAACAATGATACTCTTATGTTTTTGCTCTAGCCTGATTGGAGGTATTTTCCAATATAGTATAGACAAGATCTCTCCAAGAGATAATAAATATTAAACCCAATAAATAGTAGCAATAAAGTGCAAGTGCAATTACCTCGTACTGAGCGCGTAAGGTGCAAGTGCTATGGTTACCATCAATGTTGCTGAGTCAGTATCGAATATCCCAACCTTTGTATTGGACCATTTGAATTCTATCTCTTCTCTGCTGTTTTGTACTCAACCTGACTATTGTGGCCCAAAAATGTGCAATTACGCAAAGAAAGTGCAAAAATGCTCCTTGTTGTGAACCGCTAGACTACCGATAACACTGGAACAAAATGCCTATTCCAAATGGAGTTTATGTTTCTTCCAGTCTCTGAACTCTCAAAGTGCAAGTGCATCTGTGCATGTTAATTATGAGTAAAGTGCAAATGCTTCTACTTTAGAGAACTATTAAAGTATACGCAACCACATCTCTAAGCATAATGCTGGTTTTAGAATGAATTATCTTCTAGACTCGTATTCAATAAAGTGCTAGTGCTTCCGTGCATATTATTATTCTAAAGTGCAAATGCATTACTGGAGGACACTTCTGGAATTTGGCATAAAAGTGCAAGTGCATGTAAACGATATTTGTTCAAATATATCAGTAAAGTGTAATCTAATCGGAGCATATCACTAGCACCCTCTCATATGCATACAAATTTATCAAATAACATTTTCGCCTAATTCCCTGGTATACTCCACATTGAAAAAGAGAGAACATTGGGGCATGATCCTAAAACCAAGTTGTTCAAATAGAAATTCATCTCTGTGAAGAATCCCATAAAGCATTAAAACATTGTGCAGACATAATCAGCATATTTCATATATAAATTCCATTTCTCTAATGTTAAATTGGTCCTTTGCATGTTTGTCTTATTCGAGGTGGACATACATGTCTTCATCAGAATTTAGGCCTCTGGGTGTCTTACAATCAAACATCAATATGTATCGAGATTCTAGCTGCCTAAGCTTGCCTTCGCGATTTCCAACTCGTCTGTTTCTGGGGACAGAATCCACTACGAAGTACATCAACTCCTCAACTTTTCCTGCATGGACATCATTAATATGGCGAGCTACAGGGTATGTCTTGACTCTGTTTTTCACTTCCCTAAGGTGCTGAAGGATCCTAACATGAACCATGTGGATTGTACTACCCACATAGTACTTGGGGCAGGTACATTGAAGGACATACACTACATGGTCACTTTTACAATTAGAGAAGCGTGGAATTTTCCAAGGTTTATTGAATAGTGGTAGTTGGATTTCCTTTTTATTTATTCCATGCTTGCACGCCTTACACTTTGAACACCTGTTAAAACCTGGATTCGCCCTCAGCCAACTCTCTGTTTCAACTACCTCAGGTCTGTTTTTCACCAGATGCTGCCTCATAGACTTAGCTCGTCTAAAGGAGATGAGGGGTTTGCGTGTAACCAAAGTGCTTAGTATTGAGTCCCCTTTCACCAGATGCCAATGCCTATTCATGCAGTCTCTCACCCTTGCATGAGAGGCATTGTATCCGGTTATCATCCTCACTTTCTGTGCAGTATCTCCTGTGGGTGTCTTCACTCTTTTTTCTTTAAATAAGATGTCTTCTCTGGGTAGCCCATCCACTTTCCCTAGTGCTTGATTCAAAACTTGCTGACTGTACCCTCTCTCTTTGAATCTCGCTGTTAAATCAGTTTGTGCTTGCTTAAGAGAGCTAACCTCACTGCAGTTTCTCTTCATACGGAGATGTTCCGCATATGGGATATTTTGTTTCAACTTTTGTGGATGGAAACTACTTGAGTGAAGAATAGAGTTTCCTGCAGTGGGTTTTCTAAAAGTGCGTGTGTGCAATTTGCCTTCTTTAATAAAAACTTCCAAATCTAAAAAGTGCACTCGTGATTCACTGATGGTACTCGTGAAGGTTAGATTTAGCGCATTTTTGTTCAGAGCTGCTATAAAGATTCTCGCCCTTTCAGCTGACCCTCTCCATACAATAAACAGGTCATCTATAAAACGACACCAGACTTTAATGTTTTCATACCACTCTGCCTCATATTCGACCCTGAGCACCTGCTCCTCCCACCAGCCCATGTGTAGATTCGCATAGCTGGGGGCGAAGCAGGTGCCCATGGCCGTGCCCCTTAGCTGCCTGTAGGTGTCATTCCCAAAAAGGAAATAATTATTTTCTAGGCACAGTTCAGCCATTTTGATCAGCATCTCCGAGTGTTGATAAACCTTTATCGGTCTGGTGCCCAAAAAGTGTCTAAGAGCCCTTAAGCCATCTCTATGCGCAATACTCGTGTACAACGAGGCTACGTCTAAAGTTATCAGGAGATCTGAATCTTCCCAATGGACTTCATGCAACTTTCTTAGAAAATCCCTGGTGTCCTGAATATTGGACGGCAGGCATTTTACAAGATCCTGTAGGAAGTAATCTATGTATCATGACGAGGTTTCAAAAAGACTCCCAATGTCCGAAATTATCGGTCTACCAGG
This sequence comes from Calotriton arnoldi, assembly GCA_963921515.1. Lineage (NCBI taxonomy): Eukaryota > Metazoa > Chordata > Amphibia > Caudata > Salamandridae > Calotriton > Calotriton arnoldi. The sequence goes on along the minus strand of CAWUFW010014289.1, from coordinate 320,384 downwards.
AGGGGATACCATATCCTTGTGGACCTTTGGTATGAAGTACAGTACTGGTGTTATAGGATTATTGATTTTTAAGTATTGATATTCTCCTTCCGTAATAAGTCCCATTCCCCTCCATCTCGATAGTTCCTTGTGATATTTGTTCTTAACCTCCAAAAGATTACTTTGTGGTACTCGCTGGTAGCATTCAGTATCCCTTAACTGTAGTTTGGCTTCCTCGTTTTATTTACTCAGGGGCCATAGAACTACATTTCCCCCTTTGTCCGATTGTCGGATCACTATGTCAGTCCTTGATTTCAATTTGTCCATGATTCTTGTGTAGTTCCTTTTTTTCTCCGTGATGTCCTTTCCATAGTTTTTACTAGTTTCTATTGAAAGTTCTTTTAGGTCCTTAATGACTCGATCTGAAAATAAGTCAATTGAATCTTTTGGAAGTATCGGAACAAAGGTTGATTTCTTTTTAAAACCAGTTGTACTAGTTTCATAAATGTCTAAGCCCAGCCTGTCAGCAACATCTTTGCATGATGTTTCCATATTCAAATCCTCATTAGCCCTCTCCAATGCATCCAAATCCCTAAGAAGGTTCAAATCGTCTATCACCAAATTGCTCTGTGCCTCTTGACCCAAGCTCTCTTGTGTACGATTTTTACTGCTTGTTAGATTTCCAAAATATTTTTTTAGTTTTAGTTTTCTTACATATTTGTAAAAATCTATTCGGGTTTGGGCGTAATTAAAGTTTGTTAGTTTACAATAGGAAAGGCCTAGAGATAACGTGTTGATCTCTGCTTCAGATAGTGTCAGGTCGGATAGATTGATGACAGTAATGGATGTTTTTTCTGTTTGCTCTGTTTGTTTTTTTTCGTCTTCACTCCTGACCGCAACTCCATACCTTCTCCTTCTTCTCTTGCGCTTCCTCTGGATCCCTGGCCTCTTCCCGTTCTGGGTGGCCTTTGCCTGGCATTGATGTTTTATCCAATCCTAAAAAACGCATCTCTTCGATCACTGTCAATGGTTTTTCTACATTGCCTATGGCTCTAGCACCGTCTTCAAGGTCTGTATCTACCTCAGAGCTCCACTCAGAGCTAGTATCTCCCATCCTTCTTTTATCTTTGTTTGTATTTCCTGAGGTTATATTGCTTGATAATTTTTGACAGCGTAGGGAATCAAAACGTCTGGCAAATGTATAAATTTGACCTCTTTGGTAATCCAAGCGGTCCCTGGTAAATTTAATCGCCTTTCTCTCTTTAATTGATTTTTCATGTTTGTTCAATTTTGACTGTAGGTCTTTCTCAAATTTCCCAACAACCTCTGGGTTTGCTATAGTATTTAATTCTTGTTGTAATTTTTTAATTTCATCTAGAATTTTTTCTCTATCACGTTTTGCGTATTTCACCAGGATCCACATCATATTGCTAGAGGATTCAGCGCTGTTGTTGGCCCACTTTTGTAACGTTTCTGGGTCAAGGTTTTCAAATGTCGGGGCGATTAAAATCCTTAGACCACGAGGGACTCTTCCCACCTCGAGGTATTTGTGCAGGGATCGGATTTCCCACCATTTGGATATTTCCGTCCGCCGGAGTTTCTCCAACTTGCACATAATCGTTGGTGCATCTATTTCTTGTGGTGCCATATCTGCTGTCTGTATATATATATATATAACGCTCCAATTTGTCCTCAAGGTAGGGACGCACTTGGGCAGCAGTATACATGCAACAGCCAATATCACATCTTGAGCGTCCTCAGCCTGACGCGTTTCAGAAATGACTTCCTTCCTCAAAGGCTCGGTACAAAGTTCACAGCGTTTTAAGCCACTCCTTTATTCAATCAGTTGCCTGCTGATAGGCTACTCAAATGAGCAGTACCTCGTGGCATATTGGGATTTGTAGTCCCCAAATGAGTGCTGCGTTCTCGAGGTTCATTCATAGCCCGCCAATGGGCCCCGAGGATGTGCATGGTCATAATTATAGGTGCTGTTGCCCCATGTCGGAACTGGACACAATTCCCAGCTCCATGGCCCGCTGCGATCACTGCGGTGGTGCGGCCGCCCAAGGCAGGACCGCCGTGTGTTATATAATGCTCCAATTTGTCCTCAAGGTAGGGGCGCACTCGGGCAGCAGTGTATATCCAACAGCCAATATCACATCTCAAGCATCCTCAGCCTGACGCGTTTCGGAAATGACTTCCTTCCTCAAAGGCTTGGTACAAAGTTCACAGCGTTTTAAGCCACTCCTTTATTCAATCAGTTGCCTGCTGATAGGCTACTCAAATGAGCAGTACCTTGTGGCATATTGGGATTTGTAGTCCCCAAATGGGTGCTGCGTTCTCGAGGTTCATTCAAAGCCCGCCAATGGGCCCCGATGATGTGCATGGTCATAATTATAGGTGCTGTTGCCCCATGTCAGAACTGGACACAATTCCCAGCTCCATGGCCCGCTACGATCAATGCGGTGGTGCGGCCCCCCACGGATATAGATAGATATATACACTCTTTCACGGCGGCACAGCATAAATTCTTGACATCCAGGAAATATTGTGCAAATTCCAATTTTATTGTGTGAACACCAAATATCTTTTGGCACAAAAAACAATTAAAATTAAAACTATATATAACCAAAGGTTACAGGGACATTATAGCTAGGCTCAGAATTCACTCATACAAAACCTGTGAAATTTAGCAGTTATAGTTAACTGAGCTAACGGCTAGAGCGGTCGACCTTGAAGCTGGGAAACCTGGTTCGAGGCTTGGCAGGGACGCTTAACATCCTGCGATTCTGGGCAAATCACTTAATATCCCGTGCTTAAGAAAATGAATGTGTCCATCTGTAATGCAACTGTTGCTAATGTAAAGCGCTCTGATACCTTCGGGTCGAGTTCGTACCATATAAAACAAAACAAACAAAAAACTATAACTTACCCCTGCAATGCACTGCTTATGGCCTCACATATTACATGACTCATGACATGGTCAGAGACATCATTGATGACGTCACTGATGACATCTCACATGAGATCACTGATGACATCATCCAGTGAGTGTAAGTATTTTCTAAGAGTTTATAATTGTTAAACTTATATACTAAGCCACTACAAAAATTAAATTAGTATACAAGGTTTACTACGAATGAGTGATACTACTTCTAACATATATTAAGTGAGTGGCTGTGTGACTGTGCATATCTATGTGTGAGTGGGTGTCTGAGGGGCTGTATGGGTGTGTGAGTGGGTGTATGAGTGGCTGTACTGAGAGCAAGTGCCTGCGTGAATGGCTGTATGGGTGAGTGAGCGGATGTGGGAATTTTGTATGGATGTGTGAATGGGTATGTATGTGGTTATGTGGGTGTGTGAGTGAGTGTATGAGTGTGTGAGTGGCTTTGTTGAGAGGCTCTATTGGTGAGTGAATGGGTGTGTGAGTGGCTGTATAGGTGAATAAGTGGGTGTGTCAGTAGCTGTATGGGGGAGTGTGTGGCTGTGTGTGGACTGGTTGTATGAGTAGCTGTATGAGTGACAGTGGTTGTGTGAATGGCTGTATGAGTGAGTGAGTAGGTGTGTGAGTGGCTCTGTGGATGTGTGAGTAGTTGTGTGAGTGTTTCTGTGGATGATGCTATCAGTGATATCATCATTGATGTCATTTGAGATGTCATCAGTGATGTCACAGACCATGCAATGAGTGATGTAATATGTCAGGTCATAAACAGTGTATTGTAGGGGCATACGTTATAGTTAGCTCCTGTAACTATAACTGCTGAATTTCACTGGTTTTGTAATAGTGAAATCTGAGCCTAACTATAATGTCCCTGTAACCTTTGGTTTCTTTCAGGGAATTTCTAAGTTTGTTTAAAATTCTATTTCCTAAGTATAATGCCCTTGTAACCTTTGTTATTTTAGTGAATTTCTACAATTTTATGATGTCCCTTCCTAACTATAGGGTCCCTGTAACCTTTGGTTTTTTTTTGGTTTTATTTCCTAAATGTAACCTTTGAGAGTGAGTGTGCCAGTGAGTGCATGAGTGTTTCAGTGGGTGTGAGTGAGTGTGTGAGTGTCTCAATGGGTGTCTGAGTGGGTCTGTGAGTGTCTGAGCAGGCCTGGGAGGCAATGCATAAATGTCTCACTGGGGGTGTGAGTGGATGCATAAGTGTCTGAGTAGGCGTGTGAGTGTCTGAGTGGGTGCATGAGTGTCTGAGTGGGGCTGTGAATAGATGCGAGTGTCTGAGTGAGTTTGCGAGTACTTCCATGAGTGTGTGAGTCAGTCTGCGAGTGGGTGTGTGAGTCTCTGAGTAGGTCTGTGAGTCAGTGCATGAGTGTCTGGGTAGGTCTGTGAGTAGGTATGAGAGAGTATGAGTGGCTCTGTAAGTGGGTGCATTAGTATCTGAGTGGGTCTGTGAGTGGGTGTATGTATCTAAGTGGATCTTTGAGTGGGTGCATGGGTGTCTGAATGGATCTGTGAGTGTTTGTGAGAATGTCTGACTGGTTCTGTGAGTGCATGCATGAGTGCCTGATTGGGTTTTGAGTGGGTATGAGAGTGTCTGAGTATATCTGTGGGTGGGTGCTTGAGTGTCTGAGTTGGTCTATGAGTGCTTATGAGAGTGTCTGAATAGGTCTGTGAGTGGGTATGTGAGTGGGTCTGTCAGTAGGTGTGTGAGTGTCTGAGTGGGTCTGTGAGTGGGTGTATCAGTGTCTGAGTGGGTCTGTCAGTGGGTGTGTGAGTGCCTGAGTATGTGAGTAGGTATCTAAGTGTCTGTGTGGGTGTGTCAGTTGCTGTGTCAGTGACTAGGCCACAGCAGACCTGCACCTGCCCCTTTGTGCAAAAAAGTCCACAGTTTTTCACAAAATATCTACCAAAGTGGAGTACTTTCTACTGGTTAATTTCTAAGTGGTACATCCTTGGGTAAATGTCCAGTACGTAGTCTACACTACTACTGCATAATGGAGCATAAGGAAATGTCACCAGTGACCTTGTGTGTGTTTTGGCAATGTGATTGTTCCTCATGTGTCTTTATCCAGAAATTTGTGATAACATGAATCTTCCCATAGTGAAGACGACAAGAGTACAAAGAGGTAAATCCCCACAAAACAAGGGTCCTTCCTCTTAACCATGGGCCAGATGTACGACCATTTGCTTTTGCGAGTCGCAAATTGCGAAAAATTGCGAGTCGCAAAAGCAAATGTACAACAGTGTCAGAGACACTGTTAGCGATTCCCAATGGGGGTCGCAAAATGCGAGGCTCATGAATATTAATGAGCCACTCACAATTTGCGACCCCATTAGGAATGGCTGGCCCTCCCAGGGATGGTGGCCAGCTGGGATCAGCAGACCTCCATGTCTGGGACTGCTTTTAAATAAAGCAGTTTTTTTTAAAAATGCAGCCCATTTTCCTTAAAGGAAAACGGGATGCATTTTTTTTTTTTTTAAATGAAACGTTTTCGTTTCATTTTTTAGGGGCAGGCAGTGGTCCCTGGGACCACTGCCTGTCCTTAAAAAATATTTTCCCATTCATTCCCAAAGGGGAAGGGATCCCCTGGGGACCCCTTCCCGTTTGCGAATGCTTTACCACCTACTTGAAGTAGGTGGTAAATTGCGACTGTTTTGCGACCACAATTGCGTTCGAAAAGCAGTGATACATAGGGCTCAGACTCGCTATTAGGAAGGGACGCCCTTGAAATGCCCCTTCCTAATAGCGAGTCACAAATCCTAATTAGCGATTTGCCAATAAATTGCAACTCGCTAATTAGGGGTTGTACATGGCCCTTAGGTATTTTTACATGCGCAAACGGGTCGGAAACCCGTTTGCGCATGCAAAAATACTTCGTACATCCGGCCCTATATGAATGAAGTGCCTCTTTGTTTGGTGGACATGTTCCCATATACCTCAGCATCAAGAGCGCATCACCAAAATCGGCAGGAAGAGTGCTGGGGAGCCTTTTGCTAAGCTGCCCATTATCCTAGCGAAAGGCGGGAAGACCATTGTACGCTACTAAGGTGAACAGGGTGGAGCCAAATAGGCAGAGTTTCAGGTGATTTTGCACATTTGTATACTTGTAGTCATTTAAAGGGAGAACCTTGGACTCCACTCGCACCAGGTAAGGACAAGAAAGAACCCACTTGTCACAGTTACTACACATTGCGCTCCAATAGATCAACAATGCATTCACCTCTACAAAGTATTTCAGATTTTCTTTCAATGTGGAATTGCCAAGAAAACACACTTGCTTTGCCTTTGTTAAGCCCAGAAGGTCAGGATCATTTGTCCTTTACAGAAGTGGAGCTTCAATTGGGGCACCTGCTATGTTTATATATATAAGTGTTTCCTGTTGAGGTTTAATTTCTGTAAAAAAATTAAGCAGGTCTTCGTGCCAGCTCCCCCTGTTGCCCGCAGTCTGCTACCCTCTGCTACCTGTCTACCTGCTGCTCTCAATTTGTGCCTCCTCTGCTTGTTTCTTGCTCTGTTTTGCCTTTTATGCTTTTTTCTGCCCTACGTTTTGCCTTTTATGCTCGTTTTTCTTCCCTCTGTTTTGCCCTCTTCTGCTTTGTTTTTCAATTTCTGCTCTTTTCTGCCCACTGTTTTGCCTTTCCTGCTCGTTTTTCTGCCCTCTGTTTTACCTTTTCTGCTAATTTCTTCCATCTTCCTGCCAGGGCCTGGCAAAAATTCAATGGGTTGGGGGGCTAAGCGCCCCCCTCCCTGGGCCGATTTTGGCCCTGGGTACCCCATCCCCTGGGGCCCTGCCACTTCTTTTCTGCTCATTTTTCTGCCCTCTTCTGCTGGTTTGCCTTTTCTGCTGGTTTGTCTGCCACCTGTTTTGCTTTTTTCTGCTCATTTCTACCCTCTTCCTGCCAGGGCTTGGTCGAAATTCAATTACTCCCCCCAGCCGATTTCTGCCCCAGGCGCCCTATCCGCTGGGGCCCGGCACGTCTACCTGGGTGCCCTGGCCCCACCCATGGCACCCATTGTGCTTTGATGGGGACCCTGAGGTGAGCCTTAATGTCCCTGCAGTCCCGGCCGGCTCCCCGCCTCCTGCAGGAACAGCCATTGCTCCCGCACACAGAGAGCTGGTAAATATGCAGCTCCCTACCAACGGGAACAATCTTTCATCTGTTTCCCTGCCCACAAAACAGCGGGCATGGAAACAGATGAAAACTCCACTCCCAGCAAGCCGGAGCAGTTTGACAACTCCTGCTTGCGGGGAGCGGAGTTAGTGTTTGCTCTTGCTTGGCGGGCGCTGTCATGGCTCCCGTCGAGCAAAAGCAAACTGCTATCTCCCGAGGGTAGACACCGCGGGAGATAGCAGGATACAGCCCTGGGGGAGTGGTGTCCCCAGGGCCAATAATGTCTCCAGGAGGGGGGCTGTGTGCCCCCCTTCCTTTAAACAGCATGGGCTGACCCCGGAGACCAACACCTCCCACCCCTGGAGGGGGACCGCATAGTCCCCCTCGCCTGGGCCAGCCCCGGGAAGGTGGTGGTCCCCGGAGCCAAAACCAGCTCAGAAGGGGGACCGCCTGGTCCTCCTTCCAGTTTTTTAAAATTGTATTTGGCCCCGGGGAGGTGCTGTTCCCCGGAGGCCGGGGTACCGCACAGTCCCTCAGCACATTTATTAATCTAACCCCTGGGAGGTGGTGGTCCCTGGGGCATATGAATGCCATACAAGGGGGGCCTGTGCAGACCCCTCCTTTTTTAAAATAAAGCCCTGCCGAGGTGGTGGTCCCCGGGGCTTCAAAGAGCCCAATGAAGTGGGTCCTCGCTGCCCTCCACCAATATTTAAATAAAGCCCTCCTGAGCTGGTGGCCCCTGGGGCTAAAAAGAGCCCTAGGGCAGGGGCCCCATGCGCGCACTCCCTTTTTTTTAAAATACCTCATACCCCTGGGACCTGGCCCACCCAGGGCTAAAGTGAATACAAGTGCCGGAGACTGCGCTTGTTTCTAAAAAAAACTTTTGCAGTGAATTTGCGACTCCATTGCGATTTTCACCGCAAAAATAAAACAAAATGCTTTTTTACCCTGGCTGGGTACCTGGAGGAGCCCAGCACCAGAGCGAGGGGGGCAGGGTGTTCCTACCCTGCCCCCTTTTCTTTATTTTTTTCATTTTTTATTGGGACTCAGCTGAAGTCGAGTCTCAAATGACTGGCAACAGTTCCTGACTGAAGTGTAGGCAGCCAATCAGATCTCTGCACAGGATTGGGAAGATTCGCGAATGGGTCACGTCCCTATAAATACAACTTTGGTTTTCTTTTAACAACTCTAAAACTACTGAACGAATTTATGCCAAATAACAAAAAGCACTCTTACTGGATCAAGAGCTAGCTTTCTGCCAAATTTGGTTTAATTCAATTAGTGGCTGTAGTCCCATTCAAAATCCCTATGGGAATTACCATGGGAAATGCACTTTTTTTGGCCTCCACTTTTTCTCGGCCCTCGCTTGACGTATCACCCCAAAACTTTCCATGCACAACTAGATGGAGTACGGCACTTTTTTGGGGAAAATTTCATGAAGATTCGTCAACCGGCTCCAAAGATATAGGCAACTCAAAAACGCTTTTCCTATGGAAACTAGAGAGCATATTTACAAGCTCCTAGCACCACTGGGGTGTCACTTTTTTGATGCACCGGTGGCGCACAATGCAGAGCCATATTTACAAGGCCAAGCAAAGCTACCCTGCGTGGCTTTTCATGGCCTTGTAAATATGGTGTAAGGCAATGCAACGCATGTCGCTGCATTGCCATAATCTGCATCAAAGGGGCGTTTCATTGGTGTTGCGGCGGGTGTTCCCATACAGCACCCATGGATTTTGACGCATTCCCAGAATTACAAGGATTTGTAAACCTGGGAATGTGTCAAAAACCTACTCCACCCCAGTGGAGATTTAAGGGAGGCGCGACAAACATAAATAACATTATTTCTCCTCATTTTTAACGCTTTCTATGTATGCTGCATTCTGCAGCACCCATAGAATTAGGAAATTATCTCCATTGATTGTTTTTGTGCAGGAAGGTGTCTCTTTCTGCACAAAAACAATCAAACCTACAATGCAGACATCCTTGCACAATGGTGCACGGGTGCCTGCATTAGCGCATGGCAGCCAATTGTGCGCCAGCGCATCTGAAGAGGACAGGAATGCGCCATATCTCAGAGATACGGCTCATTCCTGCCCTTTTCTTTTGACGTAGGGCAGTGCAGCAAGAAGGCTTGCGGCGCTGTCCTACGCCAAAATCTTGTAAATATGCCCCTATGTCCTAACTATAACTACCTATTTGTGACTGCCAGTAGGTAATATATATATATATATATATATATATATATATATATATATATATATATATATATATATATATATATATATATATATATATAATTATGAATTCTTCGTTTAACTTGCTCAAAGAAGGTGGGGCACTCCAAGCTGATCCAAGTGGATTTCTTTATTCACAGGTTAACCAACATATTAACGGTCTCATAGGACGCGTTTCGGCTTGACGTCTTCATCAACAAGTGAATGGCCATTTTGAACGGTATTTATAGCATATACACATTGCGGGCAGATATCAGGTAGACATGGAAAAGATACAATGCGTTTTCCTATGGACACCTAGCGATCACGGTAAAGTTACCAGGATCATCCCAAGTGGGTCATAACAGGAATAAAAAGTATTTTAAACAAAATTTCAATAAAACAAGAAATTAAATTCATGTATTACTATACTGTATTACTATTGCTTATGTTCAAATGCTTTGCACACTGCCTCTGAGATAAGCCTGACTGCTCGTGCCAAGCTACCAAGTGGGTGAGCAGGGGTTATTTTAGGAGTGCAACTTCCTTATCCTGACTAGAAAGAAGGGTCCCTACTTTGACAGGGTAACAACATGCCAACTAGAGAACCCCATTTGAAACAGGTCTGTACTACAAAATATTGTAAGAGCAGTAACTATAATTGACAACAAAAACATATTTTGTTTTCACACAGTATCTTTCAAACGATTCGTTTATTTTAATGCAACAGTGGTGAAGAACAAAGTTTCTGAAGCACTGCCAAATTTTGATCATTTCCACTTGCTAAATGCTCTACTTGCAACAATGTAATTAGGGAAGAATTGGTTCTACATTATCATCCAGGCAAACACATTAAGCTAAAATCTTATTACCTGTGCCCTCAGAAATATGAAAGTTATCTACAATTTACACATTTGTGTGCAGAAGAAGTTGCAAGGTAATTGAGAAGACTAAAAATACCTAAACTAATGAATACAGAACTTGTAGGAGAAACAAAATTGAAACTGCAGTCATCACATCTATATAGGAGTTTCCAGGAGGACACCATTGTGGGCAGGGCCTAGAAAGTGAGACAGAGCTATACGATAAAGGACATTGTAGCCTATTGCACTTGTAAAAAGGTGGATGAAATATCCATCACTTTTGTGACTGAGTAACCTCTCCTACAAACTCTAAATAAAGCACATAGAATGATGCAGAGGTGAGCAAGTCAGAGAATGCATGGGAAGAGACAAGTAGGAACTGAGCCAGGGGTCTATGAGCCAAAGCATGAGCAGACTATCATCATGCGAGTCCGGGGAAATAAAATATATTGGCAATCACAGAAATTCTATACGTTGAAGTAACTTGCTATGTCCCTGTCTCCTTTCGTCTCCTTCCTACTCCCTTCACTGTACAATATCTTTGTCTTTCAAATCCACACTTGCTGACTTTTTGTCCCATTGATGAGACCTTCATGTGCATTGTGTAATGATTACCCCAAGGCTTCTGGGCACTAATAAAAAAGTCACAGACCCCTTTGCCCCATCTTTCAGTTCATATCTCTCTCTCCCCATTTCTCTTTCCTTCATCGCAATTACGTCATGCGTTCCTTGAACCACATTGGGCCTTCCCACTTAACCCAGACAGTGCACTTCCATTCAGATGCAAATTAAATATCCAAGTTAAGAAGTCACAACCTAAGCTATTAAAAAGATGTGAAAGAATGAGCATGATGAAAGCAAATAAAACCCTTGTCAAGAAAAAACGCAAGAAGGAGCTACAAACAAGAATGCACACTGATTACACAATTTATGTTACACAGACATTCAGTTTATATCAGCCATAGATAAAAGCAGCTATGTCCCACCTAAAAAAAAGTGCAAACTTTCTTGTAAAACTGCCCACCCATACCCCATTTAATGTGGTGCTAAATGATGATGTAAACATGAGAAGGTAAAATGGAGAACAGGGCTTGCGGCTTGACTTGTGGAAAATGGCAGCCTCTGGTACTATGAAAAAGACACACAATTGATGGACAAAATGCAGAACAAATCAAAACATTCACCCCCAGTCAAGATATCTGGGTTAAATCCATCATTCTTTTGCTCACCATGCCACCCCAGTTTAGACCTGGCCATATGCAAATCAGTCTTGACCCTGTGCCTCATGGGAACAGTCCAGCCCGGACTGCCAAGCCAGGTCCTCCTTGGAACGGAAACAAGCAAACTAGGACCGGTTTCGGGGTTTCACTCCTCATCAACCAGGATAGCTTGAATCCAGTGGCACAGTGAGTCTGGCACCCACGTTCTGGGCATACCTGGCGCACTTAGGGCGAGAAAGCAAAAGACACACAATTGATGGACGGAATGGAGAACAAATAAAAACATTCACCCCTAGTCAAGAGTTCTGGGTTAAATCCATCATTCTTTTGCTCACCATGCCACCCCAGTTTAGACCTGGCCATATGCAAATCAGTCTTGACCCTGTGCCTCATGGGAACAGTCCAGCCAGAACTGCCAAGCCAGTTCCTCCCTGGACCGAAACAATCATCCTAGGACCGGTTTCAGGGTTTCACCCCTCATCAGCCAGGATAGCTTGAATCCAGTGGCACAGTGAGCCCGGGACCCAGGTCTGGGCATACCCGGCGCATTTAGGGTGAGAAAGCAAAAGACACACAATTGATGGACTCTTGACTAGGGGTGAATGATTTGATTTGTTCTGCATTCCGTCCATCAATTGTGTGTCTTTTGCTCTGGTACTATGACAGGCACCACAACCCATTTCAAGGGAACAGATTGGAGCCCACTGCTGTCACCTCCCCATGCGTTTCAGATGAGACAGAAGGCCTCAGTATAAGGATGAATGAGCAGATGTACTCGGTGCACAGACAGAATATCGAGATTAAAATGTCGACAAACACAAATATCGAGTTTTAAATATCGTGATACAGAAATATCAACAGGAAGAATATCGTGGTCAAGAATATCGACTTGCAGGTAAGGAATATCGTTTTTGTAAATATCGAAGTTGTTAATATCGTTTGCAAAAATATAGGGGTATATTCACAAGAACGTGTGATAACTACCGCAAGAGTAGCGTAACGCAACTTCCAATAACGCAGCCTATCACGGGAAAATAACCCCGTGTCAACGTGGAATTCACAACAAGGCGGTAGCATGCGATAGTCACCAGATAACGCGTCAAATGTTAGCGCGAAAATCAACGCCACGCCTAAAAAATGCGAAATGCGAGAAATCATGCGATGAGGCCAATCGCGGTACAAAAAGTAGCGAAAACCAGCCTCAGGCCTGCAAATCCCACGCGGCTGGCGGGAAATTGCACCATAAAAACCACAGACACAACACACCAGAAACAAGCCAAAGCACGTAGCAACATGGATGCACCCTGACCCAGCGCAGAGGGCAACGCAAACCCCACAACCCCCACAGACCACCAGCAAGGAACAACTGGCTCGGGGAAGGCCAAGGAGAAAAGGGAGAGGAAGACGGGGTGCAGACCGCAGGAAAACAAGACCAAGGCCACGGAGGTGCCAGTACACTACCAGCAACTGACCCACAAGCAGACCACCTGGAACGCAGTCGGAGTGCCCAGGAGGCCAATCCAGGAGGCCAAGAGGCGCCAGCAGGACGTGACAACCTAAACCAGGTACAAACCGGCTGCCAATAGGAAGGCAGCAACGGCAACAGGAGGTGGCAGTCCAGCGCCACAGGAGGAGCTGGAGGAAACCCAGGCAACAGTCATCAGTGTGGAGAGGGTGCAAGGAGTAGGGAGTACGGACACAGCTCGAGAGGACCCGACACAACAACAACAGGGTGAGGATCCAACAGGGACTGGGGGGATGGGGGGTGATGGGCACAATGCCACACATGCACAATGAGGTGTAACACACTGCACACCCACAATTACCCAGGGACATGTCCCCCATCCCCGTGGCACACTGCAGCACACACACATAGCAACCACAGCACATACCATGACAATGTGGCACAGGGGACACAACTGGGTCCACCCATGCGCAGAAACAGAACAATCACATTGGACAGAGCAGGGAACTGTGAGATGCACATCTACCCCTACAAACCCACATCAGCCATGCAGGCCAAATGTACACTGTCCCAACTCAAATAGCCACCACCGCCCAAACAGTCACAACGTACAATGTCACACAGTCTGCATGTCGACAAGAACAAGGCACCAACACAATGCCAACATGCACCTCCCCTTCACAATGCAGAGGGACAAACAATACCTCCAGCAGGTCAGAACAGACAACCCATCAGTGATGCCCGAGACGAACACCACACCCCCGACACCGACGCCCTACAACAGCCCATGGACATCCCACACAACCCACCACCAGGACCAGGGCAGACAAGCTACTCAGAGGAGAACCCAGCCCCTGCAACAGACCACACAGCATGTAGCACCCGCAATCACGGCTGCCTCACAACACTTCACCCACCCACACATGGCACCCCAATGCCAGGTGGCAGAATGCCAAAAGGAAGTGGCCCAACAGGTGAGGGTGTTGCCGAAACCATGGAATGCAAACTAGAACACATACGTGGGTGTCCAATACCCTTCAGGGACCACCTACACCCCACAAAGGAGACCCACACCCCCACAGAGACACATGCACATATCATGTTGAACTGGCTACGGGCACGTGCGCCCGGCCCCTTTATTGGCAGGGCCACATGTACAGTGACGCCTGTGCTGGATGTGTGTGGGGTGAGTATAAGCCAGCCCGCACGGAGTGCTTGGTGCTGGCAACAACGTGAACAGTGGACACCAGTGTAATGGAAACAGAAAACGCCAGCATAACAGAGTCAAATGCAGAGCAACATGGAGGCATCCGGAGTAAGGATAGAGGTCACCCAATATTCAGTCAGGAGGTTCCGTGAGTTGCAGTGCACTGAGGTAGGGGCACTAGAGAAGAGCACGCTCATGTGAAGAAATTGCTAGGTTTGTGTCCCTTTGGGTTAGTCCTGATGCAGATGCAGTGGGGTGTGTTACACCTGCATCAACTTCCTCATCAACGTCCCAGGTCTCCCACACTGCCTGAGGTGACAGTTGCGTCCGCAGTCCACAGCGCAATACCCAGTATTAGATCCGGGTGTGTAGCTTGACTACCACCACCAGTCTGCATTCCTGCCTTGGGGCTGTTGCCAACTGCCCTCCCATTGTCTGTGCCTTCTCCCGTCTGCACACTTGACACATCCTCCTCATCATGGTCCCAGGCCTTCCCCACTGCATGAGGTGACATTGCTGCGCAACCTCACAACAGCACAAAACTCAATCAGTAACGGGCAATGGCTTGCGGTGCACTGAGTCACTGGCACCTGGAGTGCTGAGCAGGGTAGCAGGCCGATGATGGCATCTACGACAGGTCTGAGCAACTCCATAGGTCTGTCAGGACCACCCTTTCGACTCTGGCAGATGGCGGTTGGAGGTGGTCCTTGCGGTGGTGGCGTGTGCCTCCTGCGGTGATGCGACGTCCGGGCCGGTCAAGACTCGATGCTTTGCGTGGGCCCTGGTGGCCCGCAGTTGAGGCCGGAGGATGCGGACAGCGCAGGGCCACAGACACATGGCGTTGATGACCCCAAGACCATCGCTACAGAGGCCATTCAATGTCCCAGAAGGAGGGGTCCCAGGCCTGAGCAGCACAGAGTTAGTGGCCCTGGATGCACTGCGGCCGGCACAGGCACCCAGCCACGGGACGGTGACTTGCGGTGCAGTCAGATGGGCCATGCGACCTGAGCTGGTCCCCATCAATGTCCGAGGTGTATGTTGTGGAGGGTTTCGGGGGACAGTGGAAGGTGTCCTCCAGGGCATGATGCGGAAGGTCTGATGTTATCTGGAAGCAGCAAATGGAGGAGTGGAAAGCGCAACCCTCGTTTCCACAAACAATTCGGTATCAGCTACATGAGGATGAAAACTAGCCCCTAGTCCATAGACTCAAACGCCACCAATGTATGACCAGTCAGTGTCCATGAATGTCGGGGAACAAACTTAGTGGCACAGGTGCTGAGAGGGGATGCAGTCTGCGATGATGCCGGTACACAGATGTGAACTCCAACATTGCCAAATCAAGACTCTGTGACCTACTGGACCGCAGTGTAGGCCGGAGGCAGCGGTCAGCATGGGCCCACAGACACGTGTCGTGTGCTTGTGATGCATTTGTTTGCTTCACTGATAGCAGGGAGTTTAGTGATATCACCCCTGCAGTAGACATCCGGTCACTGCCATGGTGTAATCAAGACTCAGTTCCAAATGTGTGACCTACCTGACCGTGGTGTAGGCCTGAGGCAGCGGTCAGCACGGCCCATTCACCGAGTGTCTCCGGCATAGGTTGGATGGCCCCACCGGCCTGCGTAGTTCAGGTTCAGTGGCACCAGGTGTTGAGGTCACCTCCGTGTATGTGACCTGGCATTCGTCTGGACTGAGCCGCATCTTCCTCTTACACCTCTCCATGCAACCACTGGTGTGGACTCCGCCATTCGTGCTTTGCGACTAGGTGCTGGATGTGTGACCTACTGGTCAGCAGGGTAGTCCTGGTCCCTCATCCACGTGTTGCTGGCTGGCGTTGAACAGGGTTAGTGGCACCACGTGTAGCCGGCTGGCGTTGAACAGGGTTAGTGGCACCATGTGTTGCAAGATGCCCATATGGAACTATGCCTCACTGATCGGGGGGGTCTGGTGCTGTAGCCGCTGGCCCGGATTTGGGGTCACTGCCATTCATGACTCTGGACACAGTCTCACATATGGGACCTACTGGTCCGAAGAGTAGGCCGGGGGCGGCAGTGGAGTAGGTCAACGAAAAAGGAATAAAGCGGGCCTGTGTCGTGGAGGCCGTGATGGTCTGAGGTGGCTGCCAAGGTCTCGGGCTTGGGGCTTGCGCCGGCACGTGATGGGCCCTCCTTGACACACGCCGGTGTCGGAAGGTGTTCAGTGTGGCCTGGCTGCGCAGGGGCTGGCCTGACGGGTTCGTGGTCCCGCGTGCCGGGGTCCGGCAGGCGCACATCATCGCAGGCAACTCCGCTCACGAGGATGGCGTCGGCCTCGTGGCGAGGTGGGAGGCGCCGCCCTGGCAGAGACATGGGTCTTTCCGGAAGAGGACCACGCCCAGGCCTTCGTACTTTTTATTCACACCCCTACGCTGGCGTGGCATACGCCAGGCCATCCCACTGCGCTGACGATTGGGGGGGCGTAACAGGCAACATTTCCGCGAGGTCCCCCACTGGCTGGGGTGACATGGTGGCATCCACTGTCCACTACACTCCATACGCAAGCGGTGTATGTCGCCATGGATATGGGTGTGTTCTGCATACTGCGAGGTGTCCAGCACATCTCCGGCACTCTTGGCATTGTGTACTTTCCCAATCATGGTTCTACTGCATCCTTCACACATGCCTGGTTGCCACCTCTCCCCACATTCGGCTATTATGTGGCTGAGGTGCCATGCCGTTGCTGACTCATGTTCAGGGCTTGCCCATGTGGACATTGTAAGTTGTTCTGTGGTGTCTGGTGGGTGGGCATATTGTTGTGCCTGTTGCATGTGATTTTGTGACATGTGCATTGCCAGCGTTGTGAGTTGCATGGTTGTGGAGTTGAGGTGTGTGGGGTGTTCATTTGTATATTGCCAAGGGGCTGTGCATTTCCCTTGTTGCCATCCTGGGAACGCTGGTTGATGATGGACTGCTCGAGAATGAAGGTATCATGCACACTGGCTGTGTATTTGAAGGCGATATTGTTGGGTGTTCCACGGTGTTCTGTTGTTGCCTGCACATTGGTGTGAGATGTGTGCTTCCTGTTGTGGTGATTGTGTGCTGTGTCACCAGGGGGCACAGGTAGTACATGTGTGCTGTGTATTGCCCCCAACACGTGCGTGCATCCTGCTAAGGCGTATGGTCCTTGCTTGGTCTCCAGCGGATCCTGCGCATTGTGTTGTACATATGGGGACTGGGGTACCAGGGTGATGGTGATGTCTGGGACAGGTGTGGGGGACTTGGATGTGGCTGGCTGTGAGACTCCTCAGACTCTGGCGGGTGTTGGATGGGGGGTCCCAGGGGCCAACAGGTGCAGCCACGCCATCAGCTTTGTGTGAGGTGGGATGTTGGTTGTCCGCTGTGTTGTTGCCGTAGGCCTGTTAGGCGATGAAGGTCAGGATGCGTAGGTTGGCTGTCCCTTTCAGCCTGTAGTGGACGGTGACATTGTCAGTTGTTGGGTCTGTGCGGCTGGTACGTTTCCTGGGGTTCCGCTGTCTTTGTCTGCGCTGGGTCTGTGGTGGTCCGGGGGGGGGGTGTTCCGGGTGTGGGTTGGGGTCCTGGGGTGGTGGCGGTGGGTGTTGTGGCCTCTTGGGTGTCCGGGCCCCCTGATGAGTGGCTCCATGGCATCTGTTGCCCTTCGGATGTGGCCCTGGGCTGTGCTCCCTTTTGTTGTGCTGGCTGCCGTCCGACTTTACACCAGGTCAGAGCAGGTGTAGATTTCCTGGTGCTAGCGCGCCTTATATCTCCTGTTTTGTGTTTTTATCGCCGATGTGGCTGGTCGTTGAGAATGTTGAGGTGTGATGTTGTCTCGAATTTTGTCACGGGAACGCCTACTCTGCATCTCACTAGCGATATTTGCGGGGGTCCTCTGTGGCGATGTTTTTTGCGGCTGCTATCACGGAAAACTGGTTCTGTGGGCTGTTAACACCGGCTTGTGAATGGGGAGGTAAATTTATCACGACTTTGGCTGCGATAAAGTGCCGTTAATTCGGCGATGGCTCCTTGTGAATATGCCCCATAGTTGTTTAAAATATCGATGTTTTAATTAGTGTTATGTATTTTAGTATGTATTTTAAAAGTATGTGATATATTTTTTGGTAAAAGAATTTGTTTTGTTTTTTAATATATGTGTTAGATTTTTAGTATACTAATATTCTCTTAATTAAATTTTGCGTTTTTGAGTTCTGTAGCGGGTTGTGGCTTTATCGGGGAATAGGGTGGGAAATAATTTAATTATAATAAATTAATGATTATTTTTTATGTATTAGTATTTATTTAATTTAGATTTTATAATGTTAATTGTGGGAACTAATTTATTATTAATGATTAATTAATTGGCTGATAATTATTATTAATTAATTAATTGGCAATTATGTTAATTGTGTTATTTATTTAGGAGCGGGTTCTGGGTTTATAGGGGAATAGGGTGGGAAGTAATTTATTTAGAATTAATTAATAATTGTATGTTAATTAATGCTAATTAATTAATTAAAATTAAAATATGGTAATTGTGTAATTAATGTTTGATGTAAGTTGTTGGGTTTATAGTGGTAAAGGGTGGGAAGTAAATTCTTTTAAATTAATTAATAAGTTGTTAATTGATATTAATTTATTAATGTAAAATTAGTTATGGAAATTGTGTAATGATTTTTGGGCGTAGGTTGTGGTGTTTATTGGGTTAGAGGGTGGAAAGTAATTTATGTTTAATTAATTAATAATTAGTTGATTATTAACATTAATTTATCAATTGATAAATATTTTTGAAAAGTGTTTATTGTTATTTTGTGTGTGTGTTTTGGTTTTATAGGGGTTACGTTTGGGGAGTAAATTAATTTTTATTTGTTTTAATTTTTTTTAAATGAATAATATTTGTTTAATTGTTATATAATTATGTTAATTATGGAGGTACATTTAAAAAACATTAAATGTGGGTGGTGAATTGTGTGGTGTTATAGGGTAGGAAATAAAAAATATTACATTTATGTAATAATTAATGTTTTTGTTTATAAAAAAATTCTATTAAAAATAGTTTTTGTCTTTAAATTATTTATGATTTTTTTTTAAATAATCTTTCTAGGTATATGTTAGATCTTTTTAACATTCTAATCTGTTTCTATCTTTTGTAATATTAAAACATTTATATATGTTTTATTTGTTTGTTTTTTTAAATCTTTTGTGTTGTTTTTGTTAAATTGTTTGTTTTTAATTTTGAAATGACTCCAGTGGAAATATTAATTTTTACCCCTCCGCTATCCAACATTTTCCCTACTGTTGCACTCACTGGAGTGGGAATATTAAGTTTTGCC
Source organism: Calotriton arnoldi (assembly GCA_963921515.1). Taxonomy (NCBI): domain Eukaryota; kingdom Metazoa; phylum Chordata; class Amphibia; order Caudata; family Salamandridae; genus Calotriton; species Calotriton arnoldi. Next base: position 301,051 of record CAWUFW010014289.1, on the reverse strand, counting down.
CCTCCGCTATCCAACACTTTCCCTACTGTGCACTCACTGGAGTGGGAATAGTAATTTTTACCCATCCGCTATCCAACACTTTCCCTACTGTTGCACCCACTGGAGTGGGAATAGTAATTTTTACCTCTCCGCTATCCAACACTTTCCCTACTGTTGCACCCACTGGAGTGGGAATAGTACATTTTACCCATCTGCTATCAACACTTCCCTACTGTTGCATCCACTGGAGTGGGAATAGTAATTTTTACCTCCCCACTATCCAACACTTTCCCTACTGTTGCACCCACTGGAGTGGGAATAATACATTTTACCCCTCCGCTATTCAACATTTTTCCTACTGTTGCACTCACTGGAGTGGGAATATTAAGTTTTGCCCCTCCGCTATCCAACACTTTCCCTACTGTTGCACTCACTGGAGTCGGAATAGTAATTTTTACCCCTCCACTAACCAAACCTTTCCCTACTGTTGCACTCATTGAAGTGGGAATATTAAGTTTTAACCTTCTGCTATACAACACTTTCTCTACTCTACTATTGCACTCACTGGAGTGGGAATAGTAAATGTTACCCCTCCGCTATCCAACATTTTCTTTACTATTGTACTTACTGGAGTGGGAATATTAAGTTTTACCCCTCCGCTATCCAACACTTTCCCTACTGTTGCACTCACTGGAGTGGGAATATTAGGTTTTACCCCTCCGCTATCCAACACTTTCCCTACTGTTGCACTCTGGAGTGGTAATAGTAATTTTTACGTCTCCGCTATCCAACACTTTCCCTACTGTTGCACTCAATGGAGGGCAAAATTTAATTTTAAAGACTATTAAATATTTTAATATTTTAATTTATAATATAATGTTTTTTTATTACATTTTATGTTATAAGTGTATGTAAATATATATATATATATTTATTTGTAAATTTTTATATATTTTTAAAATTATAAAATAAATTAAAATTAATAGTTGATTAATTGTTTTAAAGGAAATAGATATATATATATATATTACATTTTATATATGTATGTTTAAATATTTTTTAAATTAAATTTATTTTATTATATTTGTTAAATTATATATTAAATCTAAATAATTTTTTTAAAGTTAATTTTATTATTTAATATATTTAACATTAATTTTTAATTAAATAAAAAAATCGATATTTTGTACATCTATATTGTTAACATTGATATTTTTGTACTTACAATTTTAAATATAGGATGTCGATATTTTTGACATTGATATTTTTGCATTGATATTTGTGTATGGGGATATTTTGGGCATCGATATTCTATCAGTGAACCTCTTAACGCACATCGCGTATAATCTAAATGCAAAAAGCCCACAGCGTAGGGCCAGACCCTCATCTGTTGCACACAGGGGGCTTGTAGAATGTCTGTAAATGATGGTGTGAGAGCCCAACTGGGAGTCACAAACTTTAAGAAGACTCAACTTACATTTGGTTCTAGAGTCTCAGAGGACCTTAGGCTTGAGCCTGCCTTGACTCCGGCACCTCTACTTTGGTGCACTCTTTGTGAATGACATTGAAGATTCAAATACTCTACATTTATATATTGTATACGTTTGCTATTAACATCACCTAGAAACAAGGCTGACACTTTCCCAAGGCCTAAGGGTGCCACATGTTAGCGTTGGGAAATTACTGCAAAATCCGAAAATTGGCTTTTTTCAGTCTATAGACAGTGCTGAAAATCCTTGCACCATTGCTGCGTAGTAAATTACATTTTTATTATGGGGCATGGCTGTGTTTGTTTAATATTTGTGTGGAAAAATAGGCAAATTAAGGATAAACACCACAAGGCCTATGATTCCCTGCATGATAAATTGGTGGCAGTTGTGCTTCTGAAACGTTACAGCAATTCAATGCCGTAAATTTAAATGTCTTAAGAAAACTTTATAAAGATAAATCATATATAACTCATTCTATATTTCCACTAGACTTACTCTTCATATTATTTTCTCTCAGCCCAGAAGGTTGCCAGAAATGGCTGGTAGACTGTGCTTTGCAGATTACATGATTGTAGCCATGCAGGGCATCACATGGGCCATAAATGCCACCAAGATCATTTTGACATTGAAATTGAAGTCACTTGGGCCATGAAACAGCTGCAATGCTTACTTGTTGATAAGTAGGTGCTTGACCTATTGTATTCATGTTCTGCAATACTTTTCGTGTCTGGTTCTCCACCCTACAGCAGCTAGCATTTTCAGCCAAATTGGCAGCCTCCTCTCTTCTACCTCCCTATTTACAGATGACTGCATTGCAAGGACTCTCTGACAGCATTCCATCAGCCATAGACGAGGCTTAAATGACAGCACACTAAACGGGCCAGGAGCGACAACCCAGATGTTGTCTTTTGTCATATGATGTGGACATGACCAGTACTATCTGAACACTTGAAGAGATGGGTGGATATGATCACCCAGGCAACTAGCACAACTAGACTATTGAAACCTGCCTTCTTGGGCTTCTTGTATAGATTCCTGTGCATAAAAAGAGAAGCTATTTCTGAATCTTTCAGGACATGGCATTGCTGCACACTGATCACCTGAGAGCCGTGAACTGGAAGCACATGAAGCCTCTGACCTGATGTGCTATTGAGTGGACAGAAGTGGGAAGACGTTGAATATACAGAAACTTTATTATAAAATAAGTGACGTGCAAAATTGGATGACCTGTTATCAACATTATAGTACAAGGGCAGTGATGATTGACCAACCTAGATTAAAGGATTATCACGTATCAGAAACAAACTCCCTACATTAAGGCAAATAAATTTATATGGAGTAACAACACTCCAGTGGGCCCTGGCGAGGCCTGCATCGTCATCGAGGATAATAATGACTGGGGCTTGCGATGCGAAGTCTGGCGTCGGGGATGCGTCACGCAGTCGGGGCGATGCATTGGTTCCAAGGAGCTGCAAGGCAGTGATGCGGATGTCGTTGTTGAGGCTGCTGTCGATGAGGGATGGTTGAGCAGTGGTGGTTCCGATGAGGCTTGTAATGTGATGCAGGTCTTTGCAATGGGGAAGACCCACAGAACGGTGGGATGCATCAGTTCTACTTGGGGTTACGCCACACAGCAGAGAAGAACACCCCTTAGGCCCACTTCCAAGGGTCCAGGACTGGGGTGGCACCACTTCCAAGGGTAGACTCACAGATGACAGAGGTCAAGGTTGTTCGGGTCAAGGTTGTTGGAGCCTTCTGTCCCTGAGGCTCAAGTCAGGAGGCCAGCCAACTAGCCCTTGGAGTCACTCTGGGGACCTAAGTTCAACATATGCAGGTCCAGTCCATCTCACTGAGGCAAGAGGGCAGCAGCCAGCAGGCTAGCACAAAAGGGCAGCAGTTCCTTCAGAGCAGCAGTCCAGCCAGAAGAGTGGCAGCCCTTTCAGCAACACAGCGGTCCTTATTCTTAGCAGAGTATCCACAGGCCCAAAAGTGTACTCAAGAGTTGGTGTCTGGGGCTCAATATTTATACCTAATTGCGCCTTTAAAGTGGGAGAAGCTTCTAGAGGCTTGCCCTGCTTTTCTTGCCCTGGCTCCAGACTAACTACTGGGGGTATGCAGTCCTTTGTGCGGAGGCCGGACACAGACTATTCAAGTGTAATTGGGACTGTGCCCAGCTCCTCCCGCCCAACCTGCCATTGATGGCCCATCCAGGCACCCTTAAGCTACCTATTGTGTGTGGAGGACTACACAAAACCCAACTGTCAACTCCACACATCATGTGACCCAGAGGCAGGCTGCAAGCATGAAATGGCTAAGGCAGGAAAAATGCTAACTTTCTAAAAGTGGCATTTTTAAAATTGTAATTTAAAATCCAACTTCACCACAAGTTAGGATTTTTCATTACAAATTCCAACGACACCAAACATGAACTGGTTACCTGTTTCCATTTGGAAATTGCAGCTTATTAAATGTAATACTGTACCTCAATGTTATCCTGGGAAGAAGTAGGTCTTGCAGTAGTGAAAAACAAATGTAAGAGATTTTTTCAACAAGGACATGTAAGACTTAAGAGTATATGCCCTACTTTTTAAATTGAATATGATTAGCCCCTTCAGCGAGCCATCACAGGCCCTGGGGAGTCCACCCCTAGTGCCTTAATTATTCAAAATGGGGAGAGGGGCTGTCTGGCCCCCCTTCCCAAGCCATCAACACCGGGGCTTAAATTTGTCAAAAAGGGGAGGGGGGCCATGTGGCTCACCTCCCCAAGCCATTAAAGGCCCCGGGGAATGCATCCCCGGGGCCGCTAAACTAATTCAAAGGGAGTGGGGCTGCGCAGCCCTGCTCCCATAGCCACTAATGGCCTGGCTCACTAGTTATGTCCCGTGGAGCCCCCCCAGGACATACCAGTTTCCATGCCTGCTCCACCGCAGGCAGGCAAACCTGTGTTTGCTCCCACTTGACAGGAGAATTTTTGAATCTCCTGAAAAATGGAAGCAAACACTAAGGGGCCGATTCCGATTCAGGCCGGAAAACATACCGACCGACTCGGTACGGGAATGTAGTCCGACCGACACGTACCGGCGCAGTCCGATCCGCCTAGTACGATGCTATGCATGTGAATTACGACCGACTCGTACGGAACACAAGCCGAACGACCGAACCGCACGGAAAGCAGTCATCCGGCCGGAAAATCTATGCGAATCGAACCGACCGACACGCACCAGGAATGAACCCGACAGATACGTACCCGCGAACTCCGACCCGCGCAGTACGATGCAATGCGTGTAAAACCAGACCGAGTCGCATGGAGCTCAAGCCGTACGACCGACACGCATAGAAAACAGGGAGCCGAAGCAACCCAATACTCCGCGACCGACGCGTATGCCGCACATGAAACCCAGCAGAAAGACAACGTGAAAGACTCAGAGAAGCTCGCACGAGACAACTGCAGCGTCCGACTCGGTCAGAAGAACGTCTCCTACATGCCCAAAAAATACAAAGGAAAAATACAAAAAAAGGGCCAAACAAGCAATGACAAAGTCAATAAATAGTGGGGAAAAAACATGGAACAAAGACACACCCACAACTCCACCCATATAAAGGCCACAAATCCCTACCATGATCCTTTGCAAATTCAACTGACCTGCCAGCACAAAACACCATCAGACAGCAACCACAGACACACTCACAACTCATCCATCACACAAGCCACACACCATTAGCACTTCCCTAATAGCACCCTCACATACACCCAGCAAAACTGGCACTCACCCACCCTCACTTGCACACTCACACACACATCAATTCCCACCACCACCCATCACCATGCCCCCAAAGAAGAATCCAAAGTTCCTAGACAGTGAATTGGAAGTCCTGGTAGATGAAATCCTAAGAGTAGAGCCACAGTTGTTTGGTACATTGGTCCAACAGACCCCCATGTCGCAGAAAACCAAGATGAGGGAGAGGATTGTCAACAGGGTGAACGCACAATCACCATGTTTGCGCACAAAGGAAGACATCCAGAACAGGTGGTATGACATGCGCCGGAGGGTCAAGGACCTACTCAAGAAGGAATACGCCTTGAGTCATCGCACTGGCAGTGGCCCTCCTGCCAAACCAGTATACCCCAGGTCCTGGGAGGAGAAGGTGCGGGCCATCCTACCACCAGAGAGCGTACATGGACTATCAGACATCCCAGAGCCTGGTGAGTACACAACCAATATACCCAATATTGTGTGACAATACACACACATCACTGTCAAGGGGATAGTGAAACCATGCACCGTTAGCAAAGCCACAGTAACCAAAAGATAATCATCCCAAGATGTGTATGCTAGTCAGACAAACACAATACCTGCCATCTCATAGTGATATGTAACTGCGTCATGACATGTACAAACCGAACAACAAATAGAGCAAGGCAGTGGCACAAATCTAACCAACAAACACTGTCAGACATTTTGCCACCACTAGAACACCACCTCACAGGGAAGCTGACTGAAAGGAAGGAATTGTGTGTATGCTGGTGAAGTGAGTGTAGCCAATAGCATGATAGGAGTTGTAGTCACAGATATTGGTCACCCTCACAATTGGCCCATCAACACCACTCTGAACCATGCTCACATCACAGGGAGTGGAAAAGAACTGACAAGATGGCTGACACTGGGTACTGCTGTGGGGAGAACAAGCCCCTGCTGGGTGTTGTGCTCAAAACAACAGCAGGACACCACTGCCTGACATCCTGAAAGTCAACTTGCACTCCCTGCAATGGAAGCACGTTCCATGGTGGGATATCTGGCTGGGTGGGAAGGAGGACTGACAGCTATGACCATAGTTACCAGCAGCTTTTCTCACACACCCCCTTAACACAAACTCCACAGAACTCACCTGGGAGAATGCATTGCCTCACACTCTAATTAAATATCCCACAAAGAACTACCACACTGGGTTATGCTGTGTGAAGCACAGGGACACTTTTGGGACTTGTAGCCAAACAAACGCCAGGACAACACTGTCAGCCATCCTGTCAGCACAGGCACACTACCCCACAGGGAAGCAGAGTCAAAAGGAAGGAAGTATGGGCATGCTGGGAAGGGGGTGTAGGCAATAGCATGATGGGAGTGGTAGTCACAGCTCAACATCCCCCACCCGCATGGCCCGGCAAGCTCACACTGAAGCATGCACACCTCACAGGGAGTGAAAAGCCACTTCCAAGATGTCTGACACTGGCCTCAGCTGTGGGGAGCACAAGGCCCTGCTGTGAACTGTGCACCAACAAACAACAGGACCACACTGTCAGCCATCTTGCCATTGCTGTCACACTCACACACAGTGAAGTCGACTCAAAAGGAAGTATGGGCATGCTGGGAAGGGGGGTGCAGGCAACAGCATGATGGGAGTGGTAGTCACAGCTCAACATCCCCCACCCGCATGGCCCTGCAAGCTCACACTGAAGCATGCACACCTCACAGGGAGTGAAAAGCCACTTCCAAGATGTCTGACACTGGCCTCAGCTGTGGGGAGCACAAGGCCCTGCTGTGAACTGTGTACCAACAAACAACAGGACCACACTGTCAGCCATCTTGCCATTGCTGTCACACTCAAACACAGTGGAGTCGACTCAAAAGGAAGGAAGTATGGGCATGCTGGGAAGGGGGGTGTATGCAATAGCATGATGGGAGTGGTAGTCACAGCTCAACATCCCCCACCCGCATGGCCCGGCAAGCTCACACTGAAACATGCAAACCTCACAGGGAGTGAAAAGCCACTTCAAAGATGTCTGACAATGGTGCTCTGTTGTGGGGAGCACAAGGCCCTGCTGGGAACTGTGCACCAACAAACAACAGGACCACACTGTCAGCCATCTTGCCATTGCTGTCACACTCACACACAGTGAAGTCGACTCAAAAGGAAGGAAGTATGGGCATGCTGGGAAGGGGGTGTAGGCAATAGCATGATGGGAGTGGTAGTCACAGCTCAACATCCCCCACCCGCATGGCCCGGCAAGCTCACACTGAAGCATGCACACCTCACAGGGAGTGAAAAGCCACTTCAAAGATGTTTGACAATGGTGCTCTGTTGTGGGGAGCACAAGGCCCTGCTGGGAACTGTGCACCAACCAACAGCAGGACACCACTGACTGACATCCTGACAACCAACTTGCACTCCCTGCAATGGAAGCACGTTTCATGGTGGGATGTCTGGCCTGGGAGAAGGAGGAGTGCCAGCTCCGACTACAGCTACCAGCAGGCCCTTACACACACACTACTTCCACTAACTCCAAACAGCCCACCTGGGACCGTGCTCCACAAGAGAGTGAGTGAAAAAAGCCACTTCCAAGATGTCTGACACTGGCCTCAGCTGTGGGGAGCACAAGGCCCAGCTGTGAACTGTGCACCAACAAACAACAGGACCACACTGTCAGCCATCTTGCCATTGCTGTCACACTCACACACAGTGAAGTCGACTCAAAAGGAAGGAAGTATGGGCATGCTGGGAAGGGGGGTGTAGGCAATAGCATGATGGGAGTGGTAGTCACAGCTCAACATCCCCCACCCGCATGGCCCGGCAAGCTTACACTGAAGCATGCACACCTCACAGGAGTGAAAAGCCACTTCAAAGATGTCTGACAATGGTGCTCTGTTGTGGGAGCACAAGGCCCTGCTGGGAACTGTGCACCAACCAACAACAGGACACCACTGACTGACATCCTGAGAGTTAACCTGCACCCACTGCAAGGGTGGCATGCTTCATGGTGGGATAACTGGGCTGGGGGAGAAGGAGGTCCGGATGTCAACCAAATACCACCAATGCTGGCCATACACACACCTACTCTGCAAAAACACATTGCACACGTGGGACCAGTCACTCCCAAAGTAAAAGCCCTGGCAAGATGGCTGACACATGGGCATGAGAAATTATGTGCCTGCAATTCACACCCATGCACTGGCCAACCCAAACACGTACACACTCACAGCCATTGCAACTCTATGTTTACACACACTGTCAGGGGATGCAGTGTCCATGGGTGCCCCCTGGCCTGGCTGTGAAGGTGTGACTTGCAGATGACAACTGTGGAGAATCAGACAAACTACATAGCACAAAACACACAGGAAGTCACAGAGACATCATTGACAGGGGACACCTGACAGTGAATGCAATGGACACACCAATATACCGGACACTGTACCATGGTGTCAGTCACACAAGTTGCGGTTGTGAGCTGCATTCCACTCCCACATCGTTCGGCAACATATGCATCCTTCACACAACACACCACTCACTGTCATAGACACTGTAGACACAAGCACCAAGCTGGACTGCATTTGAGGAGACATGCTACTCACAGCAGCAGAACTGCAACACACACCACTGGCCATCACTGTCATGACAATGGAAAAGCCAGAGAGCTGCTGTGCCCAATCCTTATCACCATGGAGGACATTGACAAGATTAATCACGTTTGCACGTACAAAACTCAGCAACAACATCATTAGCTAAGTTAACAACATCACTTGTATGAAATGAGACGTGAACTAGGAACCCAGACAACAACACAGATACTCCCAAGAGATCCCAGGCATACCGGACTGTGACCATGTTGTCCAGACACACCAATGTGACCCACAAAGACTGGCAAAAACTGCCACCACACATGTCCCAATCTTGAAAGATATCCTAAGTGGAATTGCACGTGGATCACTGACAGAATATCGATAACAAGAATATCGACCTACAACAATATCGAAGTAAAAATATCGAATGCCAAAATATCGACTCCCTATCTACAAACAGGTAAGTACAAAAATATCGACTCCAAAATATAGTTGTAAAAATATAGTCAGTCAAAATATCGAATTTTTTAAATGTATGAAAAGTAATGTAAAATTAATGAAATAATATATATAATTAACTAAAACATACTTAAAAATACTTAAATAACTTTAAAATTAATAAATAATTAATGTAACTTAAAAAAAATAAACATACATTTTAATTTTTTAATACATAAATATATTAACGTAATATTTATAAAAATATTCAATATTTTTAGCGTAGGATAGCGGGACGGTAAAATTTACTATTACCACTTCAGTCAGTGCAACAGTAGGGAAAGCGTTGGATAGCGGGAGGGTAAAAATTACTATTCCCACTCCAGACAGTGCAACAGTAGGGAAAGCATTGGATAGCGTAGGAGTAAAATTACTATTCCCACTCCAGAGAGTGCAACAGTAGGGAAAGCGTTGGATAGCGTAGGGGTAAAAATTACTATTCCCACTCCAGTGAGTGCAACAGTAGGGAAAGCATTGGATAGCGTAGGGGTAATAATTACTATTCCAACTCCAGAGAGTGCAACAGTAGGGAAAGAGTTGGATAGCGTAGAGGTAAAAATTACTATTCCCACTCCAGTGAGTGCAACAGTAGGGAAAGCGTTGGATAGCGTAGGGGTAATAATTACTATTCCCACTCCAGAGAGTGCAACAGTAGGGAAAGTAATATTTTAATATTTTACTAAAAAATAATTAATTATCAATACTAATAAATATTATTAATAACACTAATTACCAATTAATGAATTAATTTTTTCTTTTACCAATTATCAAAATGTAATTACCAATTAATAATTAATTAACAATGAAGTAATTATCAATACCAATTAATATTTATTAATATGTACTTAATTTCAATTAAATTACTTCCCACCCTATTCCCCTATAAACCCACATCCCGCTACAACTATTTAATTAATAGAATTAACATAATTACCATTTAATCAATTAAAAAAATACCAATTAATAAAATTTAATTACCAATTAATAATTAATTAACAATAAATTAATTATCAATACCAATTAATATTTATTAATATGTACTTAATTTTAATTAAATTACTTCCCACCCTATTCCCCTATAAACCCACATCCCGCTACAACTATTTAATTAATTGAATTAACATAATTACCATTTAATCAATAAAAAAAATCCAATTAATAAAATTTAATTACCAATTAATAATTAATTAACAATAAATTAATTATCAATACCAATTAATATTTATTAATATGTACTTAATTTTAATTAAATTACTTCCCACCCTATTCCCCTATAAACCCACTACCCGCTACGGAATTAAATTACGCAAAATTAAATAACATAAAATTCATTGCTTTTAAAAAATTAAACATACATTACAACAGCTAATATACACTTTTAACACATATACTAACATACAATACACTTAGAAAAATTCGATATTATTAAAAATTCGATATTTTTTAATGCCTATATTATGTACTTCGATATTTTAACTATCGATATTACTTACCTTAATTTCGATATTTTTAACGACTATATTATGTCCATTCGATATTATGTCCATTCTATATTTTAGACTCGATATTGTGTGCATTCGATATTTTTGTTTCGATATTATGTCTGTTTACCATTGCACGTATGTCCCTGTTAAAGGACAAATGTGGACAAGGATGACACACCTGTGTCAGGCACGTGATGGCCCTTGAGTAGCAATGGCCATGTACAGCCAATCTATACATGAGCTGGTCATGCACACACCTCAATATTCACATTGAAATGCTTCAGGTTGGCAGGACAATGTGCTACAACAATATCAACCTCTGGCTGTGACAACTTAGCACAATGCAATGTACAGGCACGCATCCAGATGTACAGTCACAACTGTCATGTGTTTGAACCATTGATGCCTGTAGAAACATAACATACATTGTGTGTCTCTTCCAAACACAGGTGATGATGGGGACACAGCAGCAGATGATGAGGAGTCCCTGTCCCAGACTCCGGTGGCCCCTGAGCTCTCTGGTGTGGAACAGCCTCTGCCCTCCTCGGATGGCGAAGACCTACCTGGCCCCTCCGGTGTGTGTCATCATGCAGCACCAGCAGGACCACCATCTGCACCCCCTGCACCCACTCCTCCAACATCTGCCAACACACAGACCACCCCCGCCGACACGGACAGACCAAGGACACTGAATGACAACAGCACACGGACCCCGGCCCCCCGGGAAGCAACAGACAACAACCCCAGTACCAACCCCCAAGGGGGCCTAGGGTCACCTGTGCGTGCCACCACAGGTCCCGCACGTGTGGCCAGGGGTGGTGGGAGGGATGGTAGGCAGAGGTCGCTGTTTACAGAGGGGTCTGGACTGCATGATGACCCACAACTGGTACGCATTGCAGATGCGTACCAGAATAGCACCGGAGAGGTCAGCCAGGTAGTGGGGATCCTCAAGGACATTCAACAGCAGCAGGCTGCCCATCATGCCCGCTTGGACTCCCACATGTCCCGTGTGGAGACACACATGTCTGGCATGGAGTCCAAGTGGGACACATTGGAAGAACTGCCAGCGGTGCAGAGGGACATATTGACATGCCTCCGCCAGATTAGCACCAACATGTCCACACCTCCCTGTGTGCCCACAACATCTGGTGCCGCAACAACTGCAACTGCCACAGGGAGGGAGGATGACTCTGGTGGAGAGTCCTCTGCACCGCAGCGGCCTGCACGTGAGGGTCCCCCAGAAAGAAGAGGGGTCGTCCGAGGAAGGACAACTGAGAGGCAGATGGCCATGTACATCCCCCAGGAACCCAACACCTGTTCTGGAAATTCTCCTTTGTGTGCAAACTGTTCACCCTGTCGAATGCAACCCAACTCTCCCACATGACATGGGGAGTTTAAGTTGGACTAATGTATCAGATGACTGTGGACTTTACTCAGGACATTTCTGCTACCAACACTTCCAACTCATCTGGGAACTTTGGATTCCAATCCCAATGTACAGCACCCACCATCCTGTGCACTATCCTCACACATGTATGTAAATAAACTCACTAATACACCATACTTGCCTCTGTTGTGATTCCAACGTGGTATTTTGTCATGGAGATGATGATCTGCTAAATGACACTGTGCATGCTAACTGCTACAGCAATTCCAACACCGTCATGTGAGTCATGGCGACGTGACACATATGAGGGAGACACACCACTAGGGCAACACAACACATACACACCAGGGCCATCTGACTCATCGCCTACACTGATGTTGCCAGGAAATACAGTGGAATGCACAGACACCACACCTATTCAGAGTCTGTGTTAACTAGCCCACAGGTGCAGTAAGCAAATGTCAGTCAGATGTGTGACCACAGACAAAGCACATCCCAAAGTGAAGCACAGGTTCATTACACATTTGCAACATGTTTTTTCCACTACAGATGCAAGGTAATCCCACGTGGCAGTGGCCACACAGTCAACAAGTGTTGAAGAAATAAAGTCCAGGGGTGGGTGGCACATCACCTGTAGGGAAACGACTGCTTCCACCCTGGAAGTTGAATCATGGTGTCGGGGGATCACAGTTGACCAAACAACTCTGAAAGTACCCTGTGAAGGACAGACATGACACACAGTCAAAAGCACTGAAGAACAGGACAGAACTGCAATACTCATGCCCAATACATGTCACAAGATACCTACACAAAACCAAGTTAGCTTTCAACACTGTTGGGGAGTACAGACTACCTGTAAGGACACATCTCTGCACGCATCCAGTCAAGTAGCACATGGCCACACTCAAACAGCAACAGAGCACCACCAACACATATCATGCAAACTCAAATCATTGACATAACATCTCTGTATACTCACATTCAGCTGAAGAAGTTGGTGATGAGCTGTGTGCGGACATCACCCTCATCATCATCATCATCACTGGCATCGTGGCCCAGGCCAGGATCCTCCACAGGTGGCGGATGTTGGTCATCGCCATCCAGGATGAGAGGCAACTCCTTCCGCACTGCCAGGTTGTGTAGCATGCAGCAGACGATGAAAATCTTGCACACCTTTGCAGGGGCATATGGGAGGGCCCCTCCTGTCTTGTCCAGGCAGCGAAAGCAGCTCTTCAGGAGACCAAATGTCCGCTCGATCACTCTCCTGGTCCGACCATGTGCCTCATTGTAGCGCATCTGGGCTGGTGTCACAGGGTTCCTGAGGGGTGTCAGCAACCACGGCATGTTGGGGTAGCCAGAGTCACCTACATACAGACAATTGCACATTAGCTGAGTTGGAAAAGAGGGTGGAATACAACATTGCAGAACACACACAATGGTACAAAGTCAGTACACACCGACTCCCATCTGCTCCCATCCCACAGGTCCGTGGAGGCTCCCGTGTAGGGGAGCGTGTCTCCTTCATGCCAGGCACCGCACCCCCTGCCTCTGTCTCCCCTGCTGCCCTGAGTGTGGAGTCTGTGGACTTGCTGAAACAGATCCATGTAGGGCAGACATCAATGCTGAGTGTCCTCCATGCACACACGGGTCTGTTGACACAACTGGTGTCATTCATGGAGGGCATGTCATCTGGCATGTCTGCCCTACATCGGATCAATCAGTCCATGGCCTCCTCACTGACGGCAGCAGTGTCCCTCCTGCAACAGTCCCTCACCCCTCCTACCTCTGCCCCATCCACAATCCCCAGCACCCTACCTGTCCCAAGCACACACACACCTGCACAGGCACGCACCAGCACAGACACAAGCAGCACACAGACACACACGCCAAAATCCAGATGCACACGCACGCACAGTCAGGGGACTGATACCTCACTCACAGGGGATGGGGCCCAGGCACACACACACGCATCCACGAGCACTCCGCAGTCCTCAGATACCTCTCCCTCCAAAACCCCTTCCCTTGCCTCACCTGCAACCCCCCCTCCCAGAAGCTCTTCCTCTGTGAGCTTGGCCTCTTCCCCACAGATCTATCTGACCCAATGTACAGGCGGAAGAGGCGACCACCTCACACCCGGACACCCTCCCCCAGGCACAGGCAGACTGAGGACCCCATTAGGAAGTCCCCCCGGACCAGGAAGGGCAAGACCCCACCACCACGCAGCTCCACCACACAGTCTCTCTCCTCCATCCCCCAGGCCACCACTCCACAGGTTCCCCCACCACACCCTGCCCCAGGTTCCCCCACACACCAATACCGCATCCCCAAACTGCTTAGGCCCTCCCCCCTACCACTTGCTCTTCCACCCCCAACCCAGACGCTCGGCCTGTTTGTGCCACTGGTGTGGAGACCGGGTCCCCCCCCTCTGTCCTGCCCACCTCATCTGCCCCCCCTTCCACTCCCTTGGAGTTATGCACTGCAGTGGAGTCCACAACCACGCCGTCTGACTTGGGGACTGCAGTGGGGCCCCAGTCCACTCCATCTGACCGGCCCACTGCAGTGGTGCCAGCACCCACACCATCTGACTTGTGCCCTACAGTGGTGCCGGCCCCACTGAGTCAGACACCTCCACTGCAGTTGCCGGTGACACTCCTGCACCCACCACCCCTTCACTGCCTCCTTCTGGCATCCCCTGATCCTGTCCCTGCGGTGCCTGGCCTGCCCCTTGTATGCCCCTCCGAGGGGGATGTCCCCTGTCCGTACTCAGTGCAGGCAAGCAATGGGTGACAAGTTGTCACATGTCACCCTGTTCGGACTGTGAATGTGGACTGGCCATTGGCCTTAGTTTCTTTTGGACTTCCAATTTTTCATTCACATTGGCTGAATAAAGCGTCTTTTTGTTTACTAGTGGTTTTGCTTTTGTTGTACATGATGTAGATGAGTATCATCATGCATTTGCTGTTGTAATAGTGTTCAGATCAGGAAAATGAAGTGTTGCTGTGATGGACTCCATGTGGTCCATGGGATATGTGGCCTAATCTAGTCTGGATCCATAGCATCCTTTGCTGCAGTCTGAGGGAGGAATGTTCAGCATTTGACACAGGGATGTACGTTTTGCATTTGTAATTTAACATCTGTGGCTTACACTGATGCACATCTGGTGGGCTTACCACTGTTCAATGTTTCTATTTCCCTGACTGTGTGCCCATCTCCACTGGACATGCAGTTTAGCACATCAATGTTGAAGGACTCATCTGTGTATACAGTGCAACTTGCTTGAAACGTGTTTTGGGTATATGCAGATGACTGAAGTGACACTCCCGTACCCAGGCTGATATGAGCAGAGCCTTCAGTGTGTTGTAATTGTTGACTCACTGACCGAGAGTTCTACTGACATGTTTGAGTCGTGCACAGACAAGGTTTGGCACAGCGGACCTTCCACAGGAGTGGAGTGCCCTCATGGCAGTGTGTAATCCCATGACATTGCCTGGGCCCATGTTGTGTGTTGTGTAAGCATGTCTGTGTGTGTTCCCTTCCCTTTTCCTACACAGGCTGTGTCCCTACGGATGTTCCTGTTTGTGATGCTTGCTGAGTTGTCCTGTGTTCATCCAGCATCTTGGACCTGGTTTCTCCATGCTGTGGGTGCATGGCAAACTAATGTTCATCAGGTTGTCATCCCTAGTTGTCTTTGTTGTCAGGACTGGGGATGTGGGCAAACGCAGATGGGACACAGTCTTTGTGGGTCACCTTGGCTTCTTCATTGGTGTGTGACTGTGGCCGGGATCCCATTGATTGGGGTGGATTTCACGTCATGCCCATGTACCGCGTACTGTGCAGTGTGTTAGACATTCACGAATCTTGTTGACTGGCCAGGTGTGATGGGTTTCTGCACCTTGGTTCCCACAACCACCCCTGGGATTGTCATGGGTGCATGTGCAATGTCACCAGTCCATGTGAGCTTCACTGCTGCACATTGGTGGAGATCAAGGTGTGTGGTGTTGAGTGTGTGCAAATGTGAGTTGTTGCACGGCTAGACCCCTACCTCCATATTGGCCTTGGCTGACAGGCCGTGCTGATTGATTTGTGCTTGTGTAGGTGTGATGGTAGTTTGTTGCTCAGGACACATGGCTGTGGTTCACAGTGTGAACGACATCTACCTTTGTCATCACAGTGGGATTATCATGCAGGCTAGTGTCACCACAATGTGGGGTCCCTGGGGGTAGTGCTGTGGTGGGTCTGTCTCTTGCTGTGTTAGTTGCTGTTCCTACAAGCTTGTGTGACATGTGTAATTTGGGCTCCCTCTCATCTAACAATGCCTGATTGCCCACATAGGGGAATCCGATCCATGAGTTACTTTTGTATGGCACTGTATACACATCTGTGTAATTGGAATTCAGGCCTCCTCATGTGTTGTGTGGTTGCCTGGGGACACTGGCACACCCCCCATCACCTGTTGTGTTTGATATGCAGTGTGAGGCTGCCTGTTTGTGTTTGTGCATCTGCACCACTGCATTGGCATATCTTTAGTGTGCCATTGCCTATATGTTGTTTGGAGGATTTCCCATGCTGTCCCTGGGACTCCTAGGTCATCAGTCAGCACAATAATCATGGTTTGTATGTCCCATTGCTGCCATGGTATGGTATTTGTTCACCTCACATCTACAGTCTCCACAGGATATCTACATTTGTGTGTCCATTGGTCACTTCTGGCATTGTGTAATTGATAAATGGAGACAATGTCAGTCCCCATGGGTGATGTTTGTCTGCACATGGCCAAAGGTATGTTTTATTTGCACTGCACTGTTTGCCTCACCCAATCTATGTTGCTATGGGACACAACCACTACTTTGCCACTGATGTGTTTGTTGTTCTGTGACCAGGAATCATCCATGCTGTTTGGCAGTTGCAGCTTTTTCCATGACAACACTTACCTTTTGGTCACTGTGATGATGGGGGTTTAGACCCCATTGCCACAATGTTCAAAATGTGCTTCAGCTATGGACCCCACACTTACCTTTTGGTCACTGTGATGATGGGGGTTTAGACCCCATTCCCACAGTGTCATGGTCTGCTTGCATTGTGAAGGCCACACACATTTTTGTGTGACACATGTGATAGGGGGTCACATTGTATGTTCAATGTCATGTTCAGTGTTGTAGGCATTTGACACAGACTACACACTCTTGTCATGATGCTGGGGGGATGTCTTTTGCTGACATTCCTTATGTGGGAGTATGCTGGTTGTGTCATGCATTACCCGTCCTATGAGTGGGGATGGTAGTAGTGGTAGGCATCCAGGCCCCCATGAGTAGGGGTGGTGGTAGTGGTAGGCATCCATCCCCCATGAGTAGGGGTGGTGGTAGTGGTAGGCATCCATCCCCCATGAGTAGGGGTGGTGGTAGTGACAGGCATCCAGCCCCCATGAGTAGGGGTGGTGGTAGTGGTAGGCATCATTTCCCCTATGAGTGGGGATGGTAGTAGTGACAGGCATCCAGGCCCCCATGAGTAGGGGTGGTCGTAGTGACAGGCATCCCGGCCCCCATGAGTAGGGTGGTGGTAGTGACAGGCATCCAGCCCCCCATGAGTAGGGGTGGTGGTAGTGACAGGCATCCAGCCCCCCATGAGTAGGGGTGGTGGTAGTGGTAGGCATCCATCCCCCTATGAGTGGGGATGGTAGTAGTGACAGGCATCCAGCCCCCCATGAGTAGGGGCGGTGGTAGTGGTAGGCATCCATCCCCCTATGAGTGGGGATGGTAGTAGTGACAGGCATCCAGGCCCCCATGAGTAGGGGTGGTGGTAGTGGTAGGCATCCATCCCCCTATGAGTGGGGATGGTAGCAGTGACAGGCATCCAGCCCCCCATGAGTAGGGGTGGTGGTTGTGGTAGGCAAACATCCCCCTATGAGTGGGGATGGTAGTAGTGACAGGCATCCAGGCCCCCATGAGTAGGGGTGGTGGTAGTGACAGCCATCCAGGCCCCCATGAGTAGGGGTGGTGGTAGTGACAGGCATCCAGCACCCCATGAGTAGGGGTGGTGGTAGTGACAGGCATCCAGCCCCCCATGAGTAGGGGTGGTGGTAGTGGTAGGCATCCATCCCCCTATGAGTGGGGATGATAGTAGTGACAGGCATCCAGGCCCCCATGAGTAGGGGTGGTGGTAGTGACAGGCATCTAGCCCCCCATGAGTAGGGGTGATGGTAGTGACAGGCATCCAGCCCCCCATGAGTAGGGTGGTGGTAGTGGTAGGCATCCATATCCCCCTATGAGTGGGGATGATAGTAGTGACAGGCATCCAGGCCCCCATGAGTAGGGGTGGTGGTAGTGGTAGGCATCCATCCCCCTATGATTGGGGATGGTAGTAGTGACAGGCATCCAGCCCCCCATGAGTAGGGGTGATGGTGGTGGTAGCCATCAGGCCCCTATGGGTGTGTATGGCATTGGTGATAGCCATCCCGCCCCTATGGTTCTGCTGTTGTTAGTGTACGTCATTTCTGCATCCCTATGTGTGTGTGACATATGTCGGGTACGTGTCGTTTGTTTGTGTAGTGGGTGTCTGACTTACCGTCTGCGCTGTACGCGTCCGTACCGGTTCCGGTAATAGATGTACAGTATTGGTAGGACCTGCGCGATGGGATTCATGGTTGGTTCGTCTCGTTCGGGTTTCTCGTGGCTTCGACTCGTACTCGTAGCTGGCTTGTTCGTCTCGTAGCCGTGGATCATCTTGTGGCGCGAATCGGAGCTTATGTGCAGCTCTCCCGGATGCTCTGATGTGCCGGACGTAGCGACCAGTTCGGCGCGTACGGATTGCGCATCGTACTAGTCCGGCCGGAAGGTGCTGTGTATTTACTTCCGTGCGACTCGAATCAGCGTTTACGGATCCAGCTCGGTCGGGGAACTGGAGCTGGAATGGGAACGTACGGCTCGCTCAGAATTTTAGCAGTAATGCGCATCCTACTTGCTCGCTCGGACGACTGTTCGAATCGTTCGGGAAAAACGCGTTTGGCTCGTATTTTTTCCAGACGAATTGTATTCGGTGCGCTTCCGGCCGAGATCGGAATCGACCCCTAAGTCTGCTCCCAGTGGGTGGGTGCTCTGAAAATGAACTGATACAGGCAGGGAAACATATCAAATATTGCACTTGTCCAGACTGAGCAGCTTGTGGATGGGAGCAATGCCGGCTCCCGCTATATGTGGGGAGTCGGCTTGGGCTACAGGGGCTCTGGGGCTCCCTCCATGGCCCCCAACAAATGTATAGTGGGCACCAGGGCGCATACCTTTATTAAGGCAGGCCATAGGGATGGGGTCCCCAGGGCCGGAAAAGGTTCGGGGAGGGAGGGAGGTCGCAAGGTCCCCTCCCCTTTTATTTAAAAAAGCAGCCCATTTGAGATGTCATCAGTGATGTCATCAGTGATCATGTCATGAGTGATGTAATATGTGAGGTCATAAGTAGTGCATTGCGGGGGCACGAGTTATAGTTAGCTGAGCTAACTATAACTGCTGAATTTCTCTGGTTTTGTACGAGTGTAATGTCAGCCTAAATATACCGTCCCTGTAACCTTTGGTATTTTCAGTGAATTTCTAAGTTTTTTTAAATTCCATTTCCTAACTATAACGTCCCTGTAACCTTTGTTTTTTTCAGTGAATATCTAATGTTTTTTAAATGCTAATTCCTAACTATAACGTACCTGTAACCTTTGTTTTTTTTGTGAATTTCTATGGTTTTTTAAGTAGTAATCACATTTGCAGAGTGATGGAGAAAGGGAGCTGGGCCTCCGACCAGCTCTCAGGAATCCTGCTGTGTAGGACTTACAGGAGGTAGCAGGAGGGCTTCTTGGCCCCTAAGGTCCCTCAGGAATAAAATGGAATTCATCCCCCAACCAGTAGTGCACCACAAGCAGAGCCGAATTTACAGAGTGGAGCAGAAAGGGTGCATGGCCTCCAAAGACCTCTTAGCAATCCCGCTGTGTGGGACTTACTGGAGGTAACAGGAGGGGTAGTTGGCCCTCAAGGATTGCTGAGAGGTTGTCAGAGGCCACGCCCCCTTTCTCCACCACTGGTGCACTACTAGGAGGTGGATGAAGCCCCCTTGGCTCTCCAAGGTCCTTGAGGGCCAACTACCCCTCCTGCCACCTCCAGTATCAACCACACAGCTGGATTGCTGAGAGGTTGTCGGAGGCCATGCCCCCCTTTCACCACTGCTCTGCAAACATGCCTCCTGATGCACTACTGGTTGGGGGAAGTAGTCCACTTTGGCCTGAGGTCCTCAGGAATAAAGTGCAATTAATTCCCAACCAGAAGAACGCCAGGAGACGCGTTTGCAGAGTGGTGGAGAAAGGGGGCGTGGCCTTCAAGTCCTTTGAGCAATCCCGCTCTTTGGGACTTGCTGGAGGTAACAAGACGGCTTGCTGGCCCCAGAAGACCCTCAACATTCAAGGGGATTTCATTCCCCAACCATCATTACGCCAGGAGGTGAGTTTGCAGAGTGGTGGTGAAGGGGGCGTGGCCTCCGGCGACTTGCCGGAGTTTTTTTTTTAGGAAACATTTTTTTTTTAGGGAAGGGGCTGCGTAGTCCCTCTTCCCTTGGCCGATTTTGGCCCCGGGGACCCCCTACCCCAGGGTCACTCTTTTTTTTTTAAATGGGGAAGGAGACAGATAAAAAAAACATGTTTTTAACATAAAGGAAGTGGGGCTGCATGGCCTGCCTTGCCTGGGCCAATTTTGGCCCCGTGGACCCCATCCCCCCGGGGCCAGGCCTTCATCTTTTTTTTAAAGAAATTGGGAGGGGGGCCAGCGTGGCCCTCCTCCCCGGGCCGATATTGCCCTGGGGACCCCAATCCCGGGGCATGGCCAGCTCGTTGGGTACCACGGGGGGAGCCTCAAGGCTCCCACGGTCCCTCCCAGCTCCCCACCTCCTGCAGGAGCCGGCATTGCTTTTGGACAGAGAAATCTGCAAGTGATCCAGCGCAATATTAGCCAACAGCATTCATACACCATATACTCACTTGGGCCCATACATTCACACTACACTAATACTTACGCTGGGTGTCAGATGTACTCTTTTATCAAAGTCCCTGCTACCAATTACCTTCTGATTGAAGAGTAATAACTTACCAATGGATCCTTTGCTAATTGGGAAGTTTAAAATGAGTGACATTCATTATAGTACATAATCCTGAAATAATCACTGAGTCAGGAAGTTTTAAAATTGTTTATCTAAAGTTTTAGCAGAATAAAATACAGAAAACACGGTACTTGATTGAAATACCCAAGAAAAAGCATAAAAATGATTTTGCTAATAAATGACGGTGTTTAAGGAAGAGGAGAAGATAGAGACAACAGCGCAACTAAAGGTTGCAGTATAGTTACCTAAATGCGAGAACCAAGCCCCTTAGCCAAGGAGTTGTAAAAGATAGGACCCAGGAAGGATGAAGAGTAAAGACTTCTTCCAGGATCAAGACAGGACCGGTGACCTCTCTACAACGATGCCTGCGCTGTTCCCCTCTCTGATACTCAACTTCTCTCGATTCTCCCGTCTAAAGGACTCCGCCGCCCCCTCCTCAGGACCTCTTCCGGACAGGAATTCAGTCAGCAACCGATCAGCTGGGCAGTCTGGAGTTGAGAGCGCTCTGGCAGTATGGACGCCTGTTCTTCGTGAACGCATGCTCTTCTGACTAATTACTAATGCTATATTCTATTATACCCTTCTACGCCCATATACCTCCCCTTAATGTTGCTAAAATATGGGACCACTACTTCTGATTGGACAGGGACAGGGGGTGGATTCTCGCACCATATCAATTTGGCCTAAATTGTAAAGCCTATTGTCTTTACGTTCCCTCCCCTTCAAATTAATACATTCGCTTTATTTCCCACCCGTCTCACGACAAATGTTATACATTTTACAGGAGAAAAGTAACAATTTGTTCCGCCGGAAACATTGGGTACATCATCTTCGGCCAATAGGTCGTGGCCTTGGGAGACGTCCAAGTTGACTTCACTTGGCAGGCATACAGGACACATGCGCAGAACCCTCTGTCTCTCGAGTTTCAAGACACCAACCCAGGCCCAAGTTTACGAATTACTAAAAGTGCAAGAAGAAAATATTAAAATCACAAATAAAATGTTTCACTGTATGCCCACTTTCCCTACTCTATTCCCCATTAATTATAATACTATCCTGCATTAGTAGCGTTAAGAAAACGACAATTTAATAAGGACATGAGAGCAAGCTTAAGCATGTGAAAACATTTAGCGGCCATTTTAATGCACACTGCGCAGAAGCAGAAGTTTCCCACCAAGCAAAGAAAGACGTCACACCATGTGATCAGGTTGCGACATGCGCATTGAGGTTCCCGCGCTTTAGCGGCCATCTTGGTTTATAGACAAGCGTTATTCATTAGTAAAACACATACGCAAGCGTCTATCCCTTCTGTGTTTGTGAATGCAAAAATTAGTATTGACAGTACAAATTTAATAAATTAATACTATGAGGAGAATTGCATACAAGCAAGTTTCAATTTTGAAACCTTGCTCCATCAATCCCCTCTCTGATGGCGTTTCTGAGCCATCAAAATACTACCCTCAATCAGATGCCAACTTCTAGCAAATCGTTTCATTCTCATTTTTACTTTTTCTATTCTTACAGTCTCCTTTTAATTTCTTGTATAAATCACTTCTCCATTCTTCTAGTTCGATTTCATCAAGTTTTCTCTTCTTTCCTTTTCCTGTCACTTTATATGTTCCATTCTTTTTACAACATTTGCACCATATTGTTATTGCTAAAATTATTATAGATATCCCTGCTAAGGGTACTAGTATTTGACCTATAAGTCCTTTCCCTATATTAGCAAACCAGGTTCCAATTGACGAGATACTATTTGTCAATCTTTCCCATACACTATCAACTTCCAGTGGTTTTAGTTCTTTCTCAAGTTTAGTTATGTTCTGAATATATGTTCCAATTTCTGCACTCTTATCAGGAATATAAGTGCAACAATGTTTCGTCTTCAATAATTTACAGACTCCTCCCTCTTTTGCCAATAGAATGTCAAGAGCAAGTCTATTTTGCATTACCATAGATCTAATCGCAACCATCTCCGTATTAATCATTAGAAAACCTCCAGCAGTATCCGTTGATAAACGATCAACCACTGTAGACAATTTGCATATTTTCCTTGAGTTCAGAATTATTCCCACTGAAGGTATAGGGGTGGGCGGAATTTGCGTAGTCGCGCTACGCAAAGCTCTGCGAAACGGTTAAAAATCTCCGCGAGCACGCAAAAGTTCCGCGAACACGCGGAATTGCTTGTTCCGCCCGTTCGCGATGCTTTTTTCCTGTTCGCGAACGCTGTTTGCGTGCTCGGGGAGAAATATCTTGCGAACACGCATTTTGAACGTGCGAACAAGCAAAAAATTCCGCGAAGCCGCGGATCGCGGAGTTTTTGGTAATTCCGCGTTCTCCGCGGAACGCGAAATTACCCAAATTCCGCAAATTCCGCGAGCGGAACGGAATTTACCGCCCAGGCCTAGTATCAATGCACCAAATATATCACCTACAATTTCTGAAAAACTAGCTCTTTTACTACGTATTAATTCATTATTGTTTTCATTGCTTCCAGTGTTTCTTTTTACTTGGTATATTTTTGGAAAAACTATTCCAAAATAACAACTTCCATACCACCTTGCAGGAAGCCTAAAGTAAGCCTTATTCCCACATACATAATAGATTCCAGGAAAAGCTGAATCTGTTCCTCCTTTGAGTCCCCAACCTCCAATAATTAAAAAATTGTGTTCACATTCACTGGTACCGATGAAAACATTGTTATAATCAGTCTTTAACCTATGAAGACAAATTTTCCCTTTCTTTACGAAATCCAGAGCCATTGCAGCTTGAGCTTTACCAGGTGTATAACTCCCTTCCTTCTCCGCCCAAGGTGGCAACTGAGCCTTATGCTCTGCAGCTTTCTTTTGAAAATCATGTCTTCTATCTTCTACTAAATTCAAAAATATCTTTTCTTCTTCTAGTAAAGAACATGTTAGATTGTGTCTATGTGCATGTGTTATGTCTATCAATTTCATTGTTAAGAAAAACTCTCCCATAAACTGTGCGTCTTGACTAGTAAGCACTGGGTTCATACTCTTGCGAATCGGAACCTCAGAAAATATCACATCTAAGTTTGAATAATAATACTGAAGTTTCCCTGTTCTATAAAATAAACTAGACAAAACACTACACGATATGCCATATGTCAATGGTAAGTGATGGTATGTTAATCCTTCCGCTACTGATTCAGGTAACTTCATACAGACATAACAATTACTAACTTCCATTGTGTCTACATACTGAAACAATAACTTTGTGAAAACATTTAAACTAGTGTCGTTATCAGCTATTTCATGATGAATTTCTGCCTCATCTTCTGCCATTAATTCTACTCTACTGCCCTTCATGTTTGCTGTCCTCCCTTTAGTTTCATTATTTATCTTCTTATCTATTATCATAAGGTAAGGAATTGCTACAATCAGGACTAACCATACTATAAGTACCAATACTAGACTACATATGCAGATTGCACAGCATCTCCTACAACAATTTCGTTTTGGTCTCCCAGTAACTCTATCATCAGGCATTTTTCCACAAGGAAGATTTCTCTTCTTATCTCTTCTTCTTTTCTTTAGATGATTCTTTTGTTTAGTCAGGGTGGTCTTGTTTCTTCTTCGTATGTTAGTTCTGCACTTGTTCCTTCGCCACCACTGTCACTTGACTCTGAGCTTTCAAAATCTTCAAGAATGATATAAGTCCAGTCAGGACCCTTGAATTTGTTATTCACAAGTCTCAGTCTTTTACTTTTTCTTTTTCCTGACTTTTTCTCTTGTTCAGTTTGACTTGTCACTTCATGTACTTGTTCTGGATCTTCACTTCTAGGTTGTTATGTGGTATTTTACTCTTTTAATGACACTTGGCCAATGATCTCCTTTTCTTTGTTGGCACTGTTTCTTTGTTTACGTCTTCAAAGATCTCGTTATTTTCACTGCTCAATACTGTTTTGTTTTCTTTGATTACTGCTTCTTTTGTTTGTTCTTTTTCAGGTCTGATTGGTTTCTCTTCAGTAGCTCCATAATGACTTTCAAGATGTTGGCTTTGTTCCCTTTTTATTTCTTTATGTTCATTTGTATTTACCCCTTTTTCTTTAGTGAATTCTTCTTGATCTAACTGCTTCTGATCAGGGCTTATTACACTGTGAACTTCTGCAGCCTGACCTGATTCTTCTAAACCTGTCTTTCCCTGTGTAAAGTCAATTAAATCTTCACTGTTTTTAGTCCATTTTTCTTTCCCTATCTGATTTAGTTCAGGATATTTTACTATCTTTTCTTCTTGATCCTGAACTTCTTCTTCTTCACCTATCTGATCTTCTTCAATTTCCTCCAATTTCGCTTGACTTCTTGTTCTGTGGTATACTTCAGGAACTTCTACCACTGGTATCCAATCCTGACTTGTGCTCGGTTGGTCTCCGTCAGCTTCTCTCGAACCTCTAGCCTGAGATTCCTCAGCTGGGCAACCTTCAGCTTCTTCAGTGATTGGCGTTGTCTGTAGATTCTCTTCTTCAGGTTCTGGTACTCTCTTTGTGTGGCTTACATGAATCCAATTAGGAAATCTTGCACACTTCACTGCTGTATTGGTGGTCAATATAACTTGACAAGGTCTGCTCCACCTGGGTGATAGACACGTTTCTCTGGTGTGATTCTTCACTACCACCCAATCACCAGGATTCAGATCATGTTCCAGTTCAGGCTGCCTGGAAACTGCGTCTTCTCCAACCTGATGAGAGACAGAACGCACTAGATCAGCCAATCCTTTACAATAGTCCAGAACCATATCATCAGATATATTTACTAATTTGTTTGTGGGAACATATGTTTGTCTCATTGCTCTTCCCATCATTTTTTCATGTGGGCTCAATCCTGTCGTTCTGTCAGGTATGCTTCTGATTCCCATCAAGACAAGTGGCAATGCGTCTGGCCACTCTAATGATGTTGATGCACACATTTTTCCCAATCTTGACTTTATAGTGCCATTCAATTGTTCAACCACTCCAGAAGCCTCTGGGCGATATGCACAGTGCAATTTCTGTTTAATTTGAAATGCTTCACAAATTAGTTTGATTACTTCACTGTTAAAGTGTTTTCCTCTATCTGATTCCAAAGATACTGGGAAACCAAACCTAGGTATGAGCTCACGTAACAACAGTTTTGCAACTGTAATACTGTCATTTCTCCTAGTAGGGTAAGCCTCCACCCACTTTGAAAAGAGACACACTATGACTAGTACATATTTTAGTCCTCTGCATGGTGGTAACTGTATGAAGTCGAACTGGAGTCTTATAAATGGGCCCTCTGCCTTTCTAATCTTTCCAAACCCAATTATCGTTTTCCTGCCTGGATTATGCTTTTTGCAAGTTTGACATCTCTGGCAAAGACTCTCTGCAACAGCCCTAAATTTGGGATTGTACCAATTTTGTCTGAACAGCCTAATCATTGCATCTCTCCCTATGTGTGTGTCTCCATGATGCATTCTAGCCATTTGTGAGAGTAAACAGTCTGGCATGACTGGTCTACCATCTGCACTGATCCACACTTCATCTTCTCCTCTTTGGGAGCAACCCACTTTGATCCACAAATTTTTCTCACTTTCATCCACCTCATCTTGCAATTTCTTCACCTCATTCCAAGTTTCAGGTGGCATATACATCATAAATTGGCAGCTGATTCCCATTCTTTCCACCCTCTTATTGACTGACGTTCTGGTTTTGGCACATTGTTGAGCCACCAAGTCTGCATATCTGTTGCCGACTACCACCCAGTCATCTCCTGACTGGTGTGCGGCACATTTCACCACAGCCAATTCTTTTGGTGATTGTATTGCTTCTAGCAATTCCCTTGCAAATTGTCCATTTTTAATGGGGGATCCTGAAGAAGTCATGAAATCCCTCTGCATCCACAGTTGTCCAAAATCATGCACGACCCCATAACCATATTGACTATCTGTAAATATGGTCACTCTCTGATTCCTCCCAATTTTGCATGCTTTTATCAAAGCAATCAATTCAGCTACTTGTGCAGATTTGACTCCTGGTAAATAGGATGCTTCAACTATTCCAGTTAATTCACATACCGCATAGGCAGCAGTTAGTTTACCATCTTCATGTCTTTGACATGAACCATCAACAAATAGCTCCCTGTCTGGCCTTTTAAGAGGCTGTTCCTCTATGTCTGGGCGTGGTTTTGTACATAATTCTGTAATTTGTACACAATCATGTTCATCTTCCTCGTCATCTTTATTTGTTTCATGCTATGGGTCCGGCAATAAAGTTGCTGGATTTATTATTGTACACCTTACCATGGTCACATTTTCAGCACCCATTATTATCCTTTCATATTTAGTCAGTCGACTAGGAGTAAGATGCTGAGTTCGGGTTCTTGTCAATAGAATCACAACTGCATGTGGAACATACACTTTTACAGTATGTCCCATCACAATTGACTCACTTTGTTCAATGCTCAAACAAGTCGCTGCCACTGCTTTTAAACATCCTGGCAACGCAGCTGCTACTGGGTCCAATGTAGCAGAAAAGTACGCTATAGGACGTCTGCCTAGTCCATGTCTCTGAGTTAGGACAGAAAGTGCACAATTTTCTCTTTCTTGACAGAATAATGCGAATTCTCTTTTATAATCAGGCATGCCTAAGGCAGGTGCCGAACAAATTGCGTTTCTCAATTTTACAAAAGCTTCTACACTTTCATCCTCCCACTCAACAGGGTCCTTTGCTTTCTTTTTCGTCATGTTAATTAAGGGCTTAGCTAACATGGAGAAATTTGGTATCCATTGTCGACAGTATCCTACTATTCCTAGAAACATTCTCACTTGTCTTTGGGTTACAGGCATTTGCATTCTCTTTATTAATTCTACTCTTTCAGAGGTTATTCTTCTTTTTCCCCTCTCAATTTGATGTCCCAGATATTTAACAGCTGTCCTGCAAAACTGTAACTTTTCAGGTGAGACTTTATGCCCTTCCTCAGCCAAAAGATTTAATAATGCTATGGAATCAACAACACAGTCTTCTCTGGTGGTCGACGCTACTAATAAGTCGTCGATATATTGAACTAAAACTGAGCTTCCTGGCATCACTAGTTTTTCAAGGCACTTTTTCAATATCTGGTTGAAGATGGAAGGACTTTCTGTGTACCCCTGAGGAACACGATTCCACACATAGACCTTGTTCTCAAATTTAAATGAGAAAAGATACTGGCTGTCTGGATGCAATGGTATTGAAAAGAATGCTTGACACAAATCAATTACTGTGAACCATCCTGCATTCCAAGGGATCTGATATAGAATTACTGCAGGATTTGGTACTATGGGACAACAAGGTTCCACAATCTTGTTTATTTTACGCAGGTCCTGAACAATCCTATATTTTCCACTAGGTTTCTTTAGTCCCATGATTGGTGAATTACATGGGCTACTCATTACTTCTTTTAGAATGTTTTGTTTTACCATTCGATTGATTTCTTCAATGACTCCTGCTTTTACTTCTGCACTCATTTTGTATTGTTTAGTATTTGGGAAAATCGCACCTTCTTTTACAGTAATTTGAACTGGATCTATTTTTGCCATAAGTCCTGCTTCTTTTCCGGTGAAATCCCATACTATTGGGTTTACTGTACCTTTTAATTCTTCTGGCAACTCATCTTTTGTTATCAACGAAAACATTTCGTCTATTTCTGTACCTTGTTTTGCAACCATAATTTTATATACATGGTCCTCATCTGATGTCTGAACTGCCACACCATCTGGCGTGCAGAAAATTGTACAGTTCATTTTGCACAATAAATCTCTACCTAATAAATTCACTGGGCTAGAATCGCACACTACAAATTGGTGCATTTCTCTGAAGTTTCCTATTTTGACTTCCATTGGTTCTGTAAGAGGTGTTCTAATTCTTTGATTAGCTACCCCTACTACTTGGATATCTTCACCCGAGAGAGGAAGGTCTGGGATGTCTGCTGATCTCACAGTAGACCTGGTAGCACCAGTGTCCAAAAGGAAAGTAATATCATTACCTTTCACATTTCCTTCAACATATGGACCAGACTGATCTACCTGTAAGGATGCGCCAAGTATGCACTCCTTCTTCCCCTCTCCTAGGCACCGTCATGAGTCGTATTTACAGTAATTGTCCTGCAAAAGAATTTGTGATGTCATATAATCATTCTTACCACTCCCTCCTGGGTATCCAATGTCTGTACCATGTTTAGATCTGCTTACATTACCCTGAACAGGTGGAGGTGGTAATTGACTCTGGGGATTTACACCCTGCTGTGTGTCATTCTGTGTCTGTGGATTTAAGTTTTGATTTGGGCCATTATTATTCCGAATCTTTTTACATTCATCATTCCAATGCCCCAATTTTCCGCATCCATGACAAGGAAACTTCTTTTTAGCTTCTTCTCTACTCATTCGTCCTCTAAATTTTCCACCATTTCCCGTATCACCACTCGTTCCAGAATCTTTTCCTTGATTTTCACTCGGATTTTCAAAATTAATTCCCTGCTTGTCTGCCATTTTTACCTGTGCCCACATCACTTTTTCTTGTAATTTCTTGTGTCTATCCTCAATATTGTCTCCAAAATATTTTGCATACTTCAGAATCTCATCTATGGGCTTTCCCTACCAACACAGCATATGCTGTTTAATCATCTGGCAAATCTCTGGCTTCAAACCGTAAACAAACCTATACACAAACTGACTCATGTTTTTGTCTCCAATGTCCTCGAATCCACTATACTGTTTAAACACCTGCAATATACGCTCATAATAGGAATGCACTGTTTCACTGGCTTCTTGTGTTGTTCGATCTATTTTCACCCAATCTGTTTCTTTCGGGGGTATTTTCCCTTTCAGGTATGTTATCACCTGCTGATACTTTTTCATTACATCATTTGACGGGGCACCTGTTTTCGGATCTCTAGGATATTCATCACTAGGCCAATCGGCTGTGATCTTACAATCTGTCCACAAATCGGCAGGTACCACTATGTCAAACAGACCATCCAAATCCTTCAACAATACCTTTGACACCTTCACAAACCTTTCAACCTGCTTGTACCATTCAATTGGCTTTTCCCTCAGTTTTGGAAAATCATTCGTAAATGATAAAATATCCTGTCTGCTCCATGGGACATGTACATATCCTCCTCCCGCAACTTCTCGCATTGGATACATCTGGTCTGTTTTTCCTGCTTCCTTCATCACATATTCTGATGCTGTTCTACTTGTTCGTGCTTCTTCCTTTTTCTTGGCCCACCTAGATCTCCATTTATCTAGATCTCCCCATTTTTGTAAAACTAACATTAATTCTCTTATTTGCAGTCTTCTTCCAGATGCATTCATATTTTCTAAATCTTTGTCCGCAAATTCTGCTCTATATGGTTTCTGTAATACTTTTGATCTCCCTATTTCGATTCCCATCTGTAGTGCTAAATTGGACAATTTTTCATGGAATATCTTTACATTTCTAGTGATACTCCTGCACAAAAATAATAATTCTTCTTCATCATAGGTATTCAAGCGTTCTACTCCTACATTTCCTGCTATTATTTCTTCTAATTCAACTTTTAATTTATGGATATCCAGTACTTTTGGAGGTGTGCACTGTTTAACTGACCCTTGTACCCATCTAGATCTTCAGGTGTTACTATGGTAGCACTTTTTGCTCTTGATGAAGTTACTAAACTTATCTCTTTTGAACCTCCAGGTACATCTTTTCTTGGAGTACTATTTACAGAACCTCGAATAGGCAAATCCATAAGTGATATTGTGGATTCACAATCACTAAATTGATCCTCAATTATAACTGGAGCTTCAGGTCTGGGATTACTCACAGGAGTATTCATAGGAGTCTGTACAGGTATCAATGGAGGGCAGTTTCCTTGAGTACCATATAATGGAACTACTGGACCAATTGTTACAGGAATAGTCAATGAATCAGGATGTACTTTTATCTGAGTTATTTTCTGTATTAATTCTGCTCTGTTCTTTTCTAAACGATACCAAAGGGGATGATGGACGGAGCGTTAGAGCAAATCAAACACTCACCCCCAGTCAACTGATCTGGGTTTAATCCATCATCATTCTTTAGCTCACTCCACCACCCCAGTTCAGACATGGCCATATGCAAATCAGTCTGGCCCTGTGCCTCATGGGAACAGTCCAGCCCGAACTGCCAAGCCATGTCTTCCCTGGACCGGAAACAAGCATCCTGGGACCGGTTTCGGGTTCAAAACCCTCATCAGCCAGGCTATCTTGAATTCAGTGGCAAAGTGAGCAAGGGACCCACGTCTGGGCATACCCTGCAAACTTAGGGCGAACAAAGCGATACCAAAGGGGATGATGGACGGAGCGTTAGAGCAAATCAAACACTCACCCCCAGTCAACTGATCTCGGTTTAATCCATCATCATTCTTTAGCTCACTCCACCACCCCAGTTCAGACATGGCCATATGCAAATCAGTCTGACCCTGTGCCTCATGGGAACAGTCCAGCCCGAACTGCCAAGCCATGTCTTCCCTGGACCGGAAACAAGCATCCTGGGACCGGTTTCGGGTTCAAAACCCTCATCAGCCAGGTTATCTTGAATCCACTGGCAAAGTGAGCAAGGGACCCACGTCTGGGCATACCCTGCCAACTTAGGGCGAACAAAGCAATACCAAAGGGGATGATGGACGGAGCGTTAGAGCAAATCAAATACTCACCCCCAGTCAACTGATCTGGGTTTAATCCATCATCATTCTTTAGCTCACTCCACCACCCCAGTTCAGACATGGCCATATGCAAATCAGTCTGGCCCTGTGCCTCATGGGAACAGTCCAGCCCGAACTGCCAAGCCATGTCTTCCCTGGACCGGAAACAAGCATCCTGGGACCGGTTTCGGGTTCAAAACCCTCATCAACCAGGCTATCTTGAATCCAGTGGCAAAGTGAGCAGGGGACCCACGTCTGGGCATACCCTGCCAACTTAGGGCGAACAAAGCGATACCAAAGGGGATGATGGACGGAGCGTTAGAGCAAATCAAACACTCACCCCCAGTCAACTGATCTGGGTTTAATCCATCATCATTCTTTAGCTCACTCCACCACCCCAGTTCAGACATGGCCATATGCAAATCAGTCTGACCATGTGCCTCATGGGAACAGTCCAGCCCGAACTGCCAAGCCATGTCTTCCCTGGACCGGAAACAAGCATCCTGGGACCGGTTTCAGGTTCAAAACCCTCATCAGCCAGGCTATCTTGAATCCAGTGGCAAAGTGAGCAAGGGACCCACGTCTGGGCATACCCTGCCAACTTAGGGCAAACAAAGCGATACCAAAGGGGATGATGGACGGAGCGTTAGAGCAAATCAAACACTCACCCCCAGTCAACTGATCTGGGTTTAATCCATCATCATTCTTTAGCTCACTCCACCACCCCAGTTCAGACATGGCCATATGCAAATCAGTCTAACCCTGTACCTCATGGGAACAGTCCAGCCCGAACTGCCAAGCCATGTCTTCCCTGGACCGGAAACAAGCATCCTGGGACCGGTTTCGGGTTCAAAACCCTCATCAGCCAGGCTATCTTGAATCCAGTGGCAAAGTGAGCTAGGGACCCACGTCTGGGCATACCCTGCCAACTTAGGGCGAACAAAGCGATACCAAAGGGGATGATGGACGGAGCGTTAGAGCAAATCAAACACTCACCCCCAGTCAACTGATCTGGGTTTAATCCATCATCATTCTTTAGCTCACTCCACCACCCCATTTCAGACATGGCCATATGCAAATCAGTCTGACCCTGTGCCTCATGGGAACAGTCCAGCCCGAACTGCCAAGCCATGTCTTCCCTGGACCAGAAACAAGCATCCTGGGACCGGTTTCGGCACTGGATTCAAGCTAGCCTGGCTGATGAGGGTTTTGAACCCGAAACCGGTCCCAGGATGCTTGTTTCCGGTCCAGGGAAGACATGGCTTGGCAGTTCGGGCTGGACTGTTCCCATGAGGCACAGGGTCAGACTGATTTGCATATGGCCATGTCTGAACTGTGGTGGTGGAGTGAGCTAAAGAATGATGATGGATTAAACCCAGATCAGTTGACTGGGGGTGAGTGTTTGATTTGCTCTAACGCTCCGTCCATCATCCCCTTTGGTATCGCTCTGTTCTTTTCTAAGGCTTCTTTTTCTTTGTCATGAAGTAATCTAGTCGGGGTGAATTCATGCATTACCTTTGGTACCATGGGAGTTTGTGGTGGTGCACTAGGAGGGCATCCACTTGTCCCTTCCTGATATGGTGGGGGATTTCTTAACATTTCTTCCATAAATTCGTCTTCTGAATCCTCATTTCTTATTAAATGTTTTGTCTTTTCTGTACATTTGCCTCCTGATTTTTCTCCTTCTGTGAATAATGGATACAGTCCCTCTGTAATCATTGCCCTTCTCCATTGTTTCATCTGACCCTCTCTTGACTCACGTAAATATCTGGGGTAAAATCCTGGGTAACTCCTATTACTTCTAGATCTATCCCGCTCAAATGCCTTGGTTTCCCATTCTTCTAAAGCTTCGTACTGGGTTAATCTAGGTCTGGGTTCTAAATCATTCGTCCTCAATCTCAAGTTTTGAAGAATTCTTCCATTGAAGGTACCATTCTGGGGAAATGCTAATACTACATCATTTTTGGTGTATTCTATCCAATTCTCCATCCATACACAAGTATGATAACCTCTCTCCATCATCATAAATGACGCTGGCGTTTTAGCTGGTGGAATAATAATTCCTTCTCTAGTTTTGATTGGTTTGTCCTTTTTAAAATAATTCCTAATCTTTTGTAAGAATGACATTTTTCTCTTTTCTCCGTACATTCTATCTAATCTTCTGTGTACAAAATTATATTCTGCAAAACCTAGGAATCTCCTATCCGGACGAATTCCTGTTAAAGTCGGATCGCGTTTTAACATGCAATCCTTATCCACCAAGAATTTTGCTTCTATACTTTCGACCAATCAAATGTCTGCTATCTTTTATTTCCGGACCAATCCTTGCGCGGCCTTTTGGTGACGTTTCTCTGTCAACCCCTCCTTTACAATCTGCTCTTTTTTGTCCTCGCTGGTTTAACCAATCCCAGCGCGGCACCTGTGACGTCAGTACTACTCCTGACTACTGACCCCTCCTTTACAAGGGTTTCTCCACACCCGCTGTTTCAACCTACCACAGCGCGGCGTTTTGTGACGTCAGCTCCCTCTCCGGCAACTGACCCTCCTTTTACAAAAATTTACGCAAACTTATTTTCTCTATAAATCTTAATTAAATTTCAGTAACAACATAAAACATTCGCTATCGTGCCAGTTTCCACTAATTTCGAAAAAGATAGTTTCTTCCACACTTTAGTAAAACCTTTCCGTTTACTAATACATACACTATGAGTAAAACACTTCCGTCTACTCTTCACACAAGCTCCAGAAGTACCTGTTACTTCTCCAATGTTACCCTTACTAGGTGATATAACATCAAATTTTTATCAGCGTACCCCTTTAGCTATTACTCACACGCATAGAGTCCCTAACGAGTACTTGAAGTCCTGCTTAACTTCTCAGTACTATTTCTGCCTGACAGATAACCTCACTGCAGTATGGCTTCCACTTGCCACCCACTATTCTTTTTACCTACCCCGGGGTATTCTGGACAACATATAACAAAAACTCAAAAATAAGCGGGTTAGTTAATAAAAAATACAAATAAAATTCTCATTACCCAATTAACAAAGAGTAACAACAACCATCCTCTGCTACCAGAAAACTGATCCAGCGCAATATTAGCCAACGGCATTCATACACCATATACTCACTTGGGCCCATACATTCACACTACACTAATACTTACGCTGGGTGTCAGATGTACTCTTTTATCAAAGTCCCTGCTACCAATTACCTTCTGATTGAAGAGTAATAACTTACCAATGGATCCTTTGCTAATTGGGAAGTTTAAAATGAGTGACATTCATTATAGTACATAATCCTGAAATAATCACTGAGTCAGGAAGTTTTAAAATTGTTTATCTAAAGTTTTAGCAGAATAAAATACAGAAAACACGGTACTTGATTGAAATACCCAAGAAAAAGCATAAAAATGATTTTGCTAATAAATGACGGTGTTTAAGGAAGAGGAGAAGATAGAGACAACAGCGCAACTAAAGGTTGCAGTATAGTTACCTAAATGCGAGAACCAAGCCCCTTAGCCAAGGAGTTGTAAAAGATAGGACCCAGGAAGGATGAAGAGTAAAGACTTCTTCCAGGATCAAGACAGGACCGGTGACCTCTCTACAACGACGCCTGCGCCGTTCCCCTCTCTGATACTCGACTTCTCTCGATTCTCCCGTCTAAAGGACTCCGTCGCCCCCTCCTCAGGACCTCTTCCGGACAGGAATTCAGTCAGCAACCGATCAGCTGGGCAGTCTGGAGTTGAGAGCGCTCTGGCAGTATGGACGCCTGTTCTTCGTGAACGCATGCTCTTCTGACTAATTACTAATGCTATATTCTATTATACCCTTCTACGCCCATATACCTCCCCTTAATGTTGCTAAAATATGGGACCACTACTTCTGTTTGGACAGGGACAGGGGGTGGATTCTCGCACCATATCAATTTGGCCTAAATTGTAAAGCCTATTGTCTTTACGTTCCCTCCCCTTCAAATTAATACATTCGCTTTATTTCCCACCCGTCTCACGACAAATGTTATACATTTTACAGGAGAAAAGTAACAATTTGTTCCGCCGGAAACATTGGGTACATCATCTTCGACCAATAGGTCGTGGCCTTGGGAGACGTCCAAGTTGACTTCACTTGGCAGGCATACAGGACACATGCGCAGAACCCTCTGTCTCTCGAGTTTCAAGACACCAACCCAGGCCCAAGTTTACGAATTACTAAAAGTGCAAGAAGAAAATATTAAAATCACAAATAAAATGTTTCACTGTATGCCCACTTTCCCTACTCTATTCCCCATTAATTATAATACTATCCTGCATTAGTAGCGTTAAGAAAACGACAATTTAATAAGGACATGAGAGCAAGCTTAAGCATGTGAAAACATTTAGCGGCCATTTTAATGCACACTGTGCAGAAGCAGAAGTTTCCCACCAAGCAAAGAAAGACGTCACACCATGTGATCAGGTTGCGACATGCGCATTGAGGTTCCCGCGCTTTAGCGGCCATCTTGGTTTATAGACAAGCGTTATTCATTAGTAAAACACATAAGCAAGCGTCTATCCCTTCTGTGTTTGTGAATGCAAAAATTAGTATTGACAGTACAAATTTAATAAATTAATACTATGAGGAGAATTGCATACAAGCAAGTTTCAATTTTGAAACCTTGCTCCATCACAAGCATGCAGCTCTCTCTTTCCCAAAGCAATTCTGCTCCACTTGATGGAAGCAAGAGCATTTTTACTGCTCTCGCTTCCATGAACTGGAGCAGAGTTTGCTATGGCTTGGCAGGAGCACTGCTCGCGACAAGCCATAGCAAACTGCAACGTCCCCGGGGTGGGCACCCGGGGGCATTGCTGGAGCTGGCTCCTGGGGGGTGACGGTCCCCAGGGCCATTTACAGATCAACGAGGGGGGCCGCATGGCACCCCTCCAACAAGAATGAACTTTCTGAAAGGTCGTGGTCAGGGGCTGCGTGGGGAGCCTGGAGCTTCCCCCGGCATGATTTGTAAATATAGCCCTGGGGAGGTGGTGGTCCCCGGAGCTGCAGATGGGCCACGTGGCCCCCGCATTCCAGTAAATTAGCCCCGGGAAGGTGGCGGTCCCCGGGGCTGAGTGGGAGGCTATTGCCCCATACGCATTATTTGTAAATATGGCCCGGGGAGGTGGCGGTCCCTGGGGCTGAGGGGGAGGCCGCGTTGCCCCCTCACATTTCAGTAAATTAGCCCCAGGGAGGTGGCAGTCCCCAGGGCTGCATGGAGGGGCTGGGGCCCCCCATGCATTGGGCCTCGTTTACAAGAAAGTGCCACAGCGCGGCACCGCAAGCCATTTGGCTGCGCCACCCTGCGGCACTTTCAAAGCACAGGGTTGTGACATATTTAAAGTAATATGTCGCATTCCTGTGCTCCCCCTGCGCTAGCGCACACTGGGCTGCCATGCACCGATGCAGGCACCCTTGTACCATGTGCAAGGATGCCTGCATAACGGGGATGAGTGTTTATGTGCAGGAAGGATTTCCTTCCTGCACATAAACAATCTGAAATGGTGCTTTTCAACTTCTATGTGTGCTGCATTAGCACACATGGAACTTGCATAACATCATTTTTTTAAACGATTGTTTATGTGCAGGAAGAGACACCTTCCTGTACATAAACAATCACCAGAGGTGATTTCCTCAATCTATGTGTGCTGCAGAATGCAGCATGCATAGAAAGAGGAAATAAACAAGGAGAAATTACTATATTTCTCCTCGTTGTGCCTCCCTACGCCTACCCTATGGAGGTGTAGCATTCAGAAGTATTTCCAGGTTTATGATTTCTTGTAAATCTGGAAATGTGTCAGGTTCCATGGGTATTGCATGGGAACACCCACAGCAACACCCATGGAACACCCCTTTCACGCAAAGTGCTGCGTGTAAAGGGGGCATATTTACAAGGACAGGAAAAGTCATGCAGGGTGGCTTTTCCTGTCCTTGTAAATATGGATCAGTAAAATGCTCCGCCGGTGCGTCACAAAAAGGGACACACCAGTGGTGCAAGGGGCTTGTAAATAAGCCCCATTATGTTTTAATATAGCCCCAGGGAGGTGGTGGTCCCCGGGGCAGCATGGCCACCCGCATTTCAGTGAATCAGCCACTGGGCCCCATCATTATTTTTATTGCCCCCGGGACATGGCCCGGGGGCCTAAATTAAATGAAGCGTTGTGTTTTTTTTTAAAATTCAGCCGGATTCACAGATCCACCACGAATCCCGACGAAAAAAAGAATAATGCTTTTCTTGGCCCTGGGGGTCCCTGGGGTCCCTGTGGGACTTGACCACAAGAGGCCTAGGGGGTCAAGGTGTTTCTACCCTGCCCCCTTTTCTTTTTCATTTATGTTTTTTCTAGTGACTCGGTTCAACCGAGTCACAAGATGGCTGCCAACACTTCCTGGTTTGAAGTGTTTGTAACCAATCAGATCTCAGGCACGAAATCCGGAGGAGTCACGGATCCACCACGGCCACAGTTGTTTATCTCAGAAATCTTTAAATTTCTCAGCAACTACTGAATGGATTTAACAAAAAGGTCACTCTCTGGACCAAGCGCTACCTTTTGCCAAACTTGGTGTAATTCCGTTCAGCAGTTCGGGCTGTAGCTGTGTCTAAAGTTTTCTATGGAAATTACATGGAGAAAAAGCATTTTGGGACCCCCTTTTTTCTCTGCCTCCGCTTGACAAATCACCCCAAACTTTTCAAGAAAGCAGCTGAAGTGACTGCCACGATAGTTTTGAAAAATTTGCGAAGATTCGTCAAACAACGCCAAAGTTATTGGCAAATCAAAAAAACGCTCTTCCTATGGAAACTAAATCCTAACTAATTCCTAACTATAGCTACCTATATATATGATGTTATCAGTGATGTCACTGATCATGTCATGAGTGATGTAATATGTGAGGTCATAAGCAGTGCATTGCAGGGGCATAAATTATAGTTAGCGCAGCTAACTTTAACTGCTGAATTTCAATGGTTTTGTACGAATGAAATCGGAGCCTAACTATAAAGTCCCTGTAACCTTTAGTTTTTTCAGTGAATTTCTATAGTTTTTTTAAGTAGTTGTCGCGTTTGCAGAGTGGTGGCTGAAACGGGTGGAGCCTCCAACTAGCTCTCAGGAATCCCGCTGTGTAGGACTTACTGGAGGTACCAGGAGGGCTTCTTGGCCCCAAGGTCCGTCAGCATCCAAGAGGACTTCACCCTCAATGAGTAGTGCACCAGGAGGCACGTTTGCAGAGTGGTGGAGAATGGGGGCATGGCCTCTAAAGCGATTCTACTGTGTGGGACTTAACGGAGGTAACAGGAGGGGCTGTTCTCCCCCAAGAACCCTCAGCAGCCATGGGGACTTCATCCCCCAACTAGTAGTGCACCAGGAGGCACGTTTGCAAAGTGGTGGAGAAAGGGGGCATGGCCACCGACAACCTCTCAGCAATCCCATTGTGTGGGACTCACTGGAGTTAACAGGAGGGGTAGTTGGCCCCCAAAGACCCTCAGGACTAAAGTGGACTTCATTCCTCATTCAGTATTGCACCCGGCGGTGTGTTTTAGAGTGGTGGGGAAAGGGGGCGTGGCCTCCAAAGACCTCTTAGCAATCCCGCTGCCTGGGACTTTCTGGAGGTAACATAAGAGGTTCCTGACCCCCAAGGACCCTCAGCATCCTTGGGGATTTCATCCCCCAACTAGTAGTGTGCCAAGAGGTGTGTTTGCAGAGTGGTACAGAAAGGGGGCGGGCCTCAGGCAACTTGATAGTCTCCTTTTTTTATTAGGTGAGGGGGCTACATGGCCCCATTTCCCTGGGACTATTTCAGCCCCAGGGTCCCCATCCCCTGGGGCTAGGCCTTTTTTGAGTGGAGGAGGGTGGCCATGAAGCCCTCTCCCTGGGCCGAATTCTGCCTCGGAACCGCATGCCCCAGGGCCCCCTTTTAAAAAAAAAATATTTTTTAAACTTACAGGGAGAGGGCCGATTTCAGCTCCAGGGACCCCATACTCCGGGGCCTGGCCTCTATTGTGGGTGCCCTGGTCGCACCCAGGGCACCCACTTTGAAGTGTTGGGGACCACAGGAGGAGCCTGAAGGCCCCTGCAGTCCCTGATGACTCCCCGCCTCCTGCAGGAGCCGGCATTGCTTTGACAGAGAGGAAGCTGCTGAACCTGCAGCTCCCTCTCTGTCAAAGCAACTGTGCTCCGCTTCCAGCAAGCAAAAGCATTTGTTACGCTTTTGCTTGCTGGAAGCGGAGCACAGTTTCCTATGGCTTGGCAGGAGTGGTAAAGCTCCCGCCAAGCCATAGCAAACAGCTATGTCCCGGGAGTAGGCACCCCGGGACATAGTAGGAGCCAGCCCGGGAGTTGGCGGTCTCCAGGTCCATGTATGGCTCCAGGAGGGGAGCTGTGCATCCCCCTCCAATCTTTTCTTTAGCCCCGGGAAGGTGGTGGTCCCCAGGGCCGGGTGTCCACAACAGACCCCCTCTATTATATTATTTGAGCCACGGGGAGGTAGTGGTCCTTGGGCTGTAGGGGGGCCACACGGGCCCCCCCACACTTCTATAATTGATTGCCACAGAGAAGTGGCACTCCCTGGGACTGTGGGGGGGTCAAGTGGGCCCCCCTGCATTTCTATAAGTTTATTGCCCCAGGCAGGTGGCAGTCCCTGGGACTGGATGCACCCCAACGCTTTTTAAACACAAGCGTGAAGCTGAGTCCCAAAATGGCTGCCTGCACTTCCTGGTTAAAGTGTTGGCAGCCAATCAGAGCTGTGCATTACCCTGCACAAGCTCATCTTTTTTCTCAAAGGCTTCGTGACCACAAATATCTCTAACTATTTCTTCTTACATTTCCTAAAAACTACTGAACAGATTTACACCAAATAACTGAAAGCGTGATCTTCTTAACCAAATCTAGCTTTCTGCCACATTTAGTGTAATTCCGTTCAGTGGTTCGGGCAGTAGGCGTGTTGACAGGTCCTAAGGGAATTAACATTGCAAATGCACCCTTTTTTAACCCCATTTTTTCAGCCCCTGTTTCACGAATCGCCCGGAACTTTCCATGCCCACCAAGATTCAACGGGGCACCTTTTGGGGAAAATTTCATAAGGATTCGTCAAACCGTCGCTAAAGATATAGGCAAGTAAAAAACGATTTTCCTATTGAAACATGGTCCTAACTATAACTACCTACTGGCAAGAGCCAACAGGTAAAAAAGCATTTTTTCATTTATGACAAAAATCACAGGTGGATCCGTAAATCCAGTGGGAAAAAAAAACTAAACAAGCAGGGTTTCCTGTGCTTGTTTATTTTTTTTAAGCTCCTGGGAGGGCCATGTCCCAGGGGCAAGCGTTTTAGGAATTCAAAGGGAGGGGGTGCACTCGGCCCCCCTCTGTGCACTTAAAAGTACCCCAAGGACCACCACCTCCCGGGAATTTAATTATATGTAGGAGGGGGTCACATGAATCCCCCTCCATGGGCTCTAAAGGGCCCCGGGGACCACCACCTCCCCGGGGCTTGATCATTAAGTAGGAGGGGGCCCCTCTCATTGCCTGTAAGGGGCACCACCTCCCCGGGCCATGGATATAACATGGAGCGCAGACTCCCTTCCGCTCCATGTAGGTACCCAGGGACCACCAGTTCCCTGGGGCTTACTTTCTTTTTTAGAAGGAGGGGGACTACACGGTCCCCCTCCCAGGCCATTCTCAGCCCCAAGGATCACCACCTCCCTGGGGCAGGCCATTAAAAATTAAAGGAGGGGAGCAGTGCAGCCCCCCTCTTGGAGCCATTAATGGCTATGGGGTCTGCCACACCCAGGGCTGGCTCCCTATCTCCCGATGTGCCCACCCTCGGGAAATAGCAGTTTACTTTTGATTTTCGATTGTAAGTTGCTTTTTGACTGTAGGTCCGCTCCCAGTGGATGGGAGCAGGAAAACTGCTCCCGCTCGCTGAAAACAGAATGAAAACAGATGAAAAAATTGCTCCCACATGCAGGAAGCAGCATTTTTTGTTTCTTCCTACATGTGGGAGCAATGCTAGCTCCCACTGGAGGAGGGGGTGCTGCGAGAGACTGTGGGGGCATTAATGCTCCCCCGCGGTCCCCAATGCTGAAAACCAGGTGCCCTGGGGCCGAAATCAACCTGGGGAGGTGGGATGTGTGGCCCCCTCCCCATTGATTTTTGGTCAGGCTCCAGGGGCTGTGGTCCCCAGGGTCTAAATAGGCCCAAGCAGGGGGGCCACATTACCCCCTCCCCAATTTATTTTTGGCTGGGCCCAGGGGGATGGGGCCCCTGTGGCCAGAATTGGCCTTGGGAGAGGGCCGTGTGGCCCCCATTTATTTTTGGCCAGTCCCTGGGATGGGGTCCATGGGGCTGAATTTGGCCTGGGGAGGGAGGCCACGCACACCCTCCCCTTGGAAAAATATAAAAACAGAGACCATGGGTCTCCCTTTTAATTACCCTGAGTATGCAAATGCCCAAAATCATCTGCAAGCTCTGCTCATTTGGCCCTACCCTATTTTCCTTACTTGCATGCGAAGGTCTAACTGCCTTTTCCCACATTGAAGGACAGCTTACCAAAAGGCCCCTGATTACGTTTCCTGGCAATTTTGGTGACGCGTTCTTGATCCAGAGGAATACAAGGTCATCTCCACCAAACAAACAAGCACTTACGTCATAGTTAGGAGGAAGAACCCTTGTCTGGTGGAGATTCACCTCTTCGTAGTCTCGTTGCCTTCTCTTGACGATGATTCATGTTACAACAGATTTGTGGATGAAGACACTGCAAGAGCAATCACAGTGCCGAAATTACATGCACACAAGGTCAATGGAGATATTACCTTATGGTCCTTTATAGAGCTGTAGTGAAGAATATGCACCAGAC
The DNA here is from genome assembly GCA_963921515.1 of Calotriton arnoldi. Classification (NCBI taxonomy): domain Eukaryota; kingdom Metazoa; phylum Chordata; class Amphibia; order Caudata; family Salamandridae; genus Calotriton; species Calotriton arnoldi. Next base: position 258,205 of record CAWUFW010014289.1, on the reverse strand, counting down.
ATTTACCCAATGAGGTAGCACTTACTAAGTAACCATTAGAAAATACTCCAGTTAGGTAAACATTTTCAGCAAAATTGTGGACTCTTCTTGAAAAAAATGAGGTTCCATTCTTGCCCTGATCCTCATTTAAAAAAATGTTATTTCTTTATTGATTTTAAGCATAGGTTACAATACTTGAAAATAACCAATACCACTTTACATGTCAATAGCGCAAGTTGACCATACATACAGTTTCCAAATGACCTGAGCATTGTGTGTTAGTTGAGCTAGGCCGCTCGGACACGACCATCTCAAGTTCTGTCTGCACGACCCCGTTAGGTCCCCTGTGACTCAAAACACACGCCTTGTGCGATCCCCGTCACCTGTCCGGTCGAGGCTCTGCAGCTGCGTCATCTGTGGTGGCTTGCTCCAAGAGATATGACTGGAGGGGAGTCCAAATGTCACGGGGGCGGGAAGAGGGTGGTAGGAGTTCGGCATATGTGTGCAATTGGTCTTGGCAATATATGAGGTCGTTCAGCCAGTCTTTGAATTTGGGTGCCCTCCCTCTGCCCCATCTGCAGGCCACACGTCGCTTAGCGAGCAAGAGTGCCAGGGAGATGTATTTCCGCAGCGAAGCGGTCAGTGCTTCGGTGTATCCCAGTAGCGTGACAAGGGAGTCCTCGGGGACGTGCAGTCCGGTCATGCTATCAAGCGCCCCCAACACCTCCAGCCAGTAACTCCGGATGGGAGGACAGTCCCAGGCTAAGTGTCTGAAGTCCGCTCCCTCCCTCCCACAGCGGTCACAGCGGTCGGTGTCAGAGGTGAAGGCGCATCAGGCGCGCAGGGGTGTAATAGAGACGGTGTAAGTATTTATAGTGGATGATGTGCAGCCTGCTGCTAGCCGATATTTTCCCGGTCTGTTGACAGCAGAATGTCCACTGATCGTCGGTGATGGGGGAGTTGAGGTCTTCCTCCCAGCGGGACCTAGCCGAAGGGGGGGTCGTGGGTGCAGTCTCTTTGGGTGGTGCGGTAGAGCAGTGAAATGACATGTGCAGGGGTAGTTTTCTGCAGGAGGTTATGCAGCGGAGACAGCATAGGGGGCTCTTGTGGGAAGCACGGGGTGAGGGCCTTGACAACTTGCCTCAGCCGGTTATAGTAAAAGCGCTCCAGGGGGGTAGGTAAGGTAGTACCGAAGAATTCTTCACTGGTACTAAATGTACCGTTTATATAAAGCTGACCCCATTTCTGGATTGAAAGCTTTCGGAGGAGTTGGCAGCAGCCGTCCTCCCGCGCGACCAGAAGGTCAAGCCAGCCCTGGAGAGGCAACAAGGGGGAGTATAATGTGGTGATGTGGAGGGGACGGGCCAGATCATGCCAAGTGCTGGTAGTGCAGTCTACTGTGGAGGAGGCGAGGTGTCGCGGGATAGAAGGTGCGCTTAAATATACAGAACAGGGGGTTGGGGACATGTATCTGTCCTCGATTGCTAAGTGAGGCATATATGGGGGGGGTCCATCCAATACGCCGCAAAGTGGGCTTGAGCACAACTGAAATAAAGTTCCAGGTCGGGGATCTCAAAACCCCCCGCACTAAAGGGCCGTACGAGAGTGTCCCAGCGCAATCTAGCCTGTTTCCCTCCCCAGGTAAGATGGATGAGTTGAGTTTTTAGGGCTTGAAAGAAATGTCTACTGGGGGCATAGGGGATGAAAAGGTAGAGCAGCTTGGGCAGGATTACCATCTTTATAAGTGAGGCTCTCCCGGCCATTGAAATTGGCATGGCAATCGCACCCATAGTTCGCTGCCATCAAGGCGTTCCGGTTTCGAGTAATGACTATCCCTAGATACTTGATTGTGTCCTCACACCATGCGAGGGGGTAGTCTGGGGTGAACCGCGGGGTAGCTTCTGTAAGGGGGAAGATTTGGGATTTCCCCCAGTTGATATTGACCCCTGAGAGATGTCCAAAGAGGATGAGCAGCCTTAAAATGGGGTTGAGGCTGTCTTCTGGATTTCGCAGATAGAGAGTGAGGTCGTCAGCGTATAGGGAAATCAGGATCTGCCGTTCAGGGTAAATGAGGGCATGTTCTCGAAAATGCTGGCGAACCTTGGCGGCCAGGGGCTCAATTGCAAGGGCGAAGAGGAGGGGGGACAAAGAACACCCCTGCCTGGTGCCTCTGGCTATGGTGAAGGGGAAGGATCTAGTACCATTGATCAGTACACTAGCCTGCAGTCCTGTGTAGAGCAAGTTAATCCATGCCAAGAAAGGAGCGGGGAAGCCCATGCGCTGAAGGACAAACGCTAGATAGTCCCATTCTAGGGAATCAAATGCCTTGGTGGCGTCTAGGAAGTCAGCCACCGCATTTGCTTCAGGATAGATGTCCTGTAGGACAGTAAATAGGGTACAAAGGTTGTGAGATGTACCTCTGCTGGGCACAAACCCCGATTGGTCAGGGAGGACCAGGACAGTCATGAGGGGGCTGAAACGGTTCGCAATCAGTTTTGCTAATATTTTAGCGTCTACGTTGATGAGGGAGAGGGGCCTATATGAATCGCACTGCGCAGCTGGTTTCCCCGGCTTCGGTAAGGATATTATGAGCGCCTCTCGCATTGTCTGGGGGAGTATACCCATTTCTCTACCCTCCTCGTAGACATGTCGCAGGATGGGAATAAGTATATTACGGAAAGTTTTATAAAATTCGGCCGGGAGGCCATAGGGGCCAGGGGCCTTGCCAGACTGCAGCTGCATTATGGCGGTAATGATCTCGTCGTCCTCATGATGTGCAAGGAGGAATTCCCTTTGGGTATCACCGAGCCAGGCAATCGCAGCATCTTCAAAGAAAGGGGTGAAATCGGTAGGGTGTGTCCTGTGTGAGGTGTACAGGGTGTTGTAAAAGCGTTTAAAGATGGCTGCAATTTCAGCAGTGTCTCTGTGTGTGTGACACTCCTCATAGTAATTTCTAGTATAGTGTTGGAGAATCTAGGGGGACAAATCAGGGCCGCTAGCGCTTTACCTGGTCGCTCACCCTCCCCATAACTGCGGGCCTGATGATATTTCCCTCTAAACTTACACTCTCTTTCGGCTGTTTCTTGATAGTCTGTGAGTAGTTCCCGTAGGCGCATTTGTAACTCAGGGGTAGGTGTGGCTTGCATCTGGGCTTCAGTGTGTTTAAGTTCTTCCTCTAATTTGTGGAGTGTGGAACGAATGTCCCACAGAATCCCCCCACCTTTGGCAATGCAGATTCCACACATGGTAACTTTGAAGGCCTCCCATACCGTGGAGCATTGTTCGACTGAATGGTCGTTTCGGGGGAAAAAAATCCACGATTTCTTGTTCGAGTTTGTCTTTAAATACAGGGTCTAGCAGGGCCTGTGCGGGTAAGCGCCAGGACAAGTATGGGGCCTCTTCATGAGGGGGCATGAACGTGAGAAGAACCGGAGAGTGATCAGAGTATGTGTGCGGCAAATGGGAAGAGTGGGACAGCCACGGGGTTAACCCCCTGGAGATGATTCAGCTGTCTATCCGAGACCAGGAGGCAGTGGAGAAGCAGGAACCCTCTTTGCCCCGCGGGTGAAGGCTGCACCAAGCATCCACTAGGCCGTGGTAAGCAATGATGTGGTTAAGGGTGTGATGTGCGTTGGAGTAGTGATGGGGTTGCGGGTGCGAGCGATCTAGCGGTGGATCAAGAGTGACATTAAAGTCTCCTCCCCATACCACGTGCGTGGAGCCGGAGTCCAGAATCTTGCCCCTGAGGACCCGGAAAAATTCAGGGTCGTCAGTGTTCGGTCCGTAGCAGGAGACAAGCGTAATGAATTGAGCAGCCAGTCTGCCCCATAGAATACTGTATCTGCCCTGCGGGTCAGCGTAAGCCCCGACGGGGGTATAAGGAAGTGTGCGCTTGACCAAAATGACCATGCTACGTGCGTAGGTGGAGTATGAGGAGAAACATCGGCAGGTTGCCCATCGGGATGCAAATGAGGCTGGGGTTGTGGGGCTAAGATGTGTCTCCTGGATCAAAGCGCAATGTGTGTTGTGTCTGTCCAGGTAAGAAAGGATGTGACGGCGTTTGCGAGGGTCGCCAAGGCCTCTCACGTTCCACGTCAAGAAGTTGTATTTAGGAGGGCTAGGACGGTTCTCCATGGTGACATGTCGAGAGTGTTATAGTGTGCGTCAGGTATTTGTCGAGCAGGTCAGTTGCGTTGGTTGCGCCTAAGCGTGTCAGGTTCACAGTAAGTGGTAGTAAACAAATTCTCCCCCCTCCCCCCACCCACAGCAGCAGCCCAAACCTGCTGTGACGTGATACCCTCCCTTTTTTCCCCAACGCCTCATGCTCCATGCTCCCAACGGGGGAGGGTGGATGCAGGGCTGTGAAACTAATAAACCAGAGCAGAATAGGGGTTCCCTAAGTGGGTAGCGGCCAGAGGGCGGGCCAAAATCGCCTCGCATCGGCAAGGGTGCTCGGGGGAGGATAGTGGAAAGTCTCAGCTTGTCATGTGTTCTGCGGGATATTCTTCAGGTGGGGTAGCGGCAATCGCATCCGCAGGAGAAGCCCAGCGGGGGTTCAATATCTTGACCATAATGAAGAGTGTTACATGTCAATCAGTAGCCTGGTTGAATTGGCTGCAGTGAGAGGTACAAAATGAAGTCTGTGGCAGATTTCTTAAAGAGAGGTGTGCTCGTTATTCAACATCTGATGTGCCGCCAGTATCAGGGGAGCGAGTGGAGGGGGAAGCGCGATCAGTGGACTTCCTGGGTAAGGTTTTTATAAAGTCCTGGACATGTTGGGGGTTGGTAAATATGTGTTGCTTCCCCTGGTAGGTGACTTTGAGGCATGCAGGAAAGAGCATGGCATAGGCAATGTTCATTTGTTGAAGTTTTTTCTTCATTGGGAGGAACTTTCTGCGCGCCTCTTGGACGGCCATGGTAAAGTCAGGGTATAGTGACACCTCTATGCCCTCGAAGCGCACCTGGCCATGCTCCCTGGCGAGTCGCAGTGCAGTGTCACGGTCCCTATAGTTAAGGAGCCTCGCGATGATGGGGCGAGAAGGGGCTCCAGGCACAGGGCGAGGGGCCAGTGAACGGTGCGCTCTCTCAACAATGAAGGCCGACGAGAAGGCCTCCCTACCAAAGGTCGCGGTGAGCATGCGCTCCACGTAGTCCTCCATTTTTCCCGTGGCGTTGGATTCCGGTACACCTAAGATCCGCAGGTTGTTGCGTCTCGAGCGGGATTCTAGGTCTTCATTCTTTGCGGCTATGACCCTCAAGACTTTTTCCATGTCGAGTGTATTATCTGCGGTCGTGGTGGAGGTGTCTTCCAAGTCGGAAATACGGCGCTCCGTTTCTTTAATCCGTTCCTCGTGTCGCTCGCTTTTGTGCGTGAGAGTGTCCATGCGAGCGTTCATCGCATCCATTTTGGACTCGATGGATGTCAGACTGGATTGCATTACCAGGAGGAGTTCTTTCAAGTCTTCCGTGGAAGTAGGTGGGTCAGGAGTGGTGGCTCCGGGTCGCTCGCCGTCCATGTCCGCTTGCGTTCTTGCGGACTTGCGGGCCTCAAAAGTAAGTTTGGGCTGTTTGCCGTCCATTTTGCCCATGGCTACGGCTGTTAGTCAAGTGGGGGCAGCCGGTGGGTGTGCCCACTGGTATGAGGTTCTTGAGGCCCCGGGGAACGCAACAGCAGCTGGGATCTTGCGGGTCGCTACAGGCAAGTGCGAAAACCAGCCTATATACAGTCTTTTGTAGCCAGTCTCAGAGTCTAGGGGAGGCATTGCTGCGGGGGACCGGGAAGGTGGGCTCCGCCGGCGGCGGTAGGCTGTTAAGTGGGTGAGGATGAAATGCAGCATCAGCAAGAGCGGGCAAGTGTCAGACCCCCCCCTGCTTATTAACAAGTGCAGGACTGCAGTTGATGGAAGGAGGCCGGGATGCGTAGAGGCCTAGGGGGGCCCCCAGATGGTCTCAGTTAGGAAGGCCGCAGCCGCACAGTTCCATCAGTTAGGAGGTGGTTGGCAAGTAGTACTGGGCGGCAGGGCTGGCCTAGAAGCCTTGGAGAAAGTCCACTTTGTCTGCAGGAGCGTGAGGGGCCGTGATGAGTTGGCGAGCCGTAGCAGCCAGGGAGAGCAAGGTCCTTGATCGTGAGGGAGCTGCACAGGGCCAAGCGAGGCAGGGAGGCCGTCAGGGGGCTGCAGGCCCCAGGCCGAGAAGAAGAGGTCATCCTAGGAGGGAGGCACGGCAGGCGCGGCAGTCTATTGCTCTGTGGCCGAGGGGGGAGGTCAGACCGCTCCGGCGCGGCCGCGCCCCTGCAAATGGCCCGGGGGGGCAGACGGTAGCGGACATAGAGTGCAGTGGGGCCGGGGGCATAGTCGAAGGAGGCCGCCCAGGAGGTAAGCGCGGCCCAGGTGGATAGCACAGGTCGTGGGGAGGCGGGCGTTGGGCGGCAAAGGGGGAAAGCCGCCGCTGCGTGCGGACTCACCAGGCTGATAGAAGCAGGATTTTACAGCCCCCGGTGCAGGCAGGCCAGCCGGCGAAGACGTGCATCAGGGAGAGGCGCGAGCCCCCCGCTCCGTAACCGGGCTGGTATAGACCACGCCGGGTCCAGGTTTCACTGTCTGTTATTTAGATCGGGCAGCGCCGCAGCTGCAGACACCACTCCGGGCCGCGTCCCCCGATCGCCAGCGGCCTTCACAGTGTCCGACAGCAGCCCTCGTCACAGGTCGGTCAGTCCGGATGGGGGCCGAGATGGAGCGCGGGCTTCAGGCGCACCCGCTCGGCCAGTGTGGCTCAGGAACGCGCAGTCACTGGGGGGAGATCTGCAGGGTGCCAGGCATTATAGAGGGGAATGGGCTCCCAGGGCACCCAACAGCAGTCGAGCCGCCGCCGTCCTCACGGTTCGGGAGGGCTCCGGAGCCACCAGCCGCACCAGGTGATGATGTGGATACAGGACTATCTTTTGTCGAGGCCGCAGCGGCGAGCCCAGAGTGCTGTGACAGCGGCGGCCGCCATTTTAGATCTGCAAGGCCGGAGAGCGTGGAGGCAGCTTTCTTGGTCTGTGGCGTGATTTTTATCAATATCTCCACTCCGGTGGAAAGCAGATGGTTTCCACTACCCCATCGGCAGTTCGTCTAGCGATTTAGGGCAAGAGATGAGGAGGAAGTCGAGCAGATTGTGCCCCGAGCTGCAGGAGCCTCACGTAAGTGCGGCCATCTTGCTTGGCGCCCTCTAGCGCCCCGCCCTGATCCTCATTTCACAGAAATTAAACCTCAACGGGAAGCGCTTACAAATATAAACACAGCAGGTGCCCTCGTTGAAGCTCCACTTCTGTAAAAGCACCATTGATCGTAACTTCTTGGGCTTGGTGTAGGCAAAGCATGTGTGTTTCTTCTGGTGTTCCACGCTGAAAAACAATCTGAAATCCTTAATGAAGGTGAATGCATCATTGCTCTATTGGAGCGCAATCTGATCTGTAGTGACTGTGACGAGTGGATTCATTGTTGTCTTGAATTACCCTGAGTATGCAAATGCCTAAAATCTGCAAGGTCCGCCTGTTTGGCCCTGCCTCATTTTCCTTAGTAGTATGCAAACGTCTTCCCATCTTTTCCCACGTTGACGGACAGCTTACCAAGTGGCATCTGAGCAGGTTTCGCCGCGATTGTGGTTAAGCGTTCTTGATGCAGAGGAATTTTGAGGACATCTCCAGCAAACAAAGAAGCACTTAGTTGATATAGTTAGAAGGAAATACCCTTGTTTGGTGGAGATTCACCTCTTTGTAGTCTTGTCCTGTTCTGTAGATGAGGATTCATGTTATCACAGATTTATAATTTGAGTAAAATTGTTAGATGAATGGATTATGTTGAGGCCTCAGTTTCAACTGTAATTTAATTGTGCTTTAAATGATGGATATGACTGCGTGATTGCATGGAGAAGTGGGGCATTTTTTTCTTATGGGAAATCTGCTTTTCGAATATTGGGTGCTTATGACTGTATTTTAAATTGAATTTTACATTTCATTGGAGGTACTAAACCACCCAAAATTAACACAATTTTCGTTACGATTCTGGGTATGGGAGAAATTTCGTACTATGCTGGGATATTTGACACATGGATATACCAAGTGAGTTAATTTTCTATAATCATTATCTAGATCAGTGTTACTCAAAGTACGGCCTGGGGGCGCTTGAGGCCCTCTTGACCTTTATATGCGGCCCCCCTGGTGAACAGCAGCACCAGCTGCTGAGCAGTAATATTCAGAAAACATTTAAATAAATGACAAGCATTTATTAACCTGCAAATAAATGCTTCCCCATTTATTTAACATGTTTTTAGACGTCCTTAAACAATCCCTGACCCACCCGGATCTCCTATTGCCACCCTGCTGGCATCAGTGCGGCCCACGGTCACACCACAGACCGTACTTTGTGGCCCCTGTGTAAATGTTTATGAGTACCCATGATCTAGATAGTGACATTCTTATCAAGCACCATAATGTAGGGAAGTGTAGTAAAACAAATGAGGGATCACAGCCTTATAACTTTGGACATATTGAAAGCATCGATATTGGTCTTTTGATGGGATGTGGTCATAATGAATTTATAATGATGCTGATATAAATGGTGTGAGGTTTGTAAGAAAATTGGTTTGTGCACTGTGGGCTAAAGGATGTATATAGGTAGGGAGTTCAAGTACAAAAAACTCCTTCTGGGAACCGCAGCCCATGGAGGGTGGCGCGCTTACCGGCGGAGTCGACCGGTTACCAATATGAACAAGTTCCAAGCAATGCAGCGCGCTCTCAGGCAGAGACGGTGAGATGATCAACAAATAGGGATTTATTCACTTCATAAATCCTCCGTGACGTGTTTCGACCGGTATACAGTCTTGATCACACAACAGAGTGCATTGCAAAACGTCATTACATACATAATACTCAAAACCGAAATAGGACGTTGACCTTTGAATGGACAATCGAAGTTGAAGAAACAATGGCGGCCATCTTGGAACATGTTCAGAGTATAGTTATAGCAAAACCAAAGGGGATGATGGACGAACATTGCAAGCACTCACCCCCAGTCCACTGATCTGGGTTTAATCCATCATCAATCTTTAGCTCACTCCGCCACCCCAGTTCAGACATGGCCATATGCAAATCAGTCTGACCCTGTGCCTCATGGGAACAGTCCAGCCCGAACTGCCAAGCCATGTCTTCCCTGGACCGGAAACAAGCATCCTGGGACCAGTTTCTGGCTTACAGCCGTCATCAGCCAGGCTATCTTGAATCCAGTGGCAAAGTGAGCAAGAGTATAGTTATGCCTTGAAATGTAGGTTGTCAAGTAATAAATGTCTGCACAAAATGAGCTGGTTTGCATGTAATTCCTGTTATACTGTTAAGTACGAGATAAGAGCCCTCCCATTGCCTATACAATGTGTACATTAGAATCATCGTGGTGATGGACACTGTAATTCGTTTGTTGGTGTGTTGGAAATCACAGCTCCCATCGGCAGCGGTTTTAATAATAAATTCGAGTAAGCATAGTGCTTGAAAAAAAACCCTGCATGTGAAGATAATACATACAGTGGTTGTCGACATAGTGCCTAATACCTTAAGGTGCTGTAGATGATACATGAGCAAGTGTAGCACTGGTGTAGGTGTCCACAGATTTATAAGGAAGGCAAAAGACATGTAAAAAATATTACTTTCCTGCAAACGAAGAAAGAGGCTACTGATAGGAACATGTATATAGAATGCAAAACGTATTAACAATGTAAATGTGATATCAATCCCAAAGGACCCCCAACATAGTGCATAAACATTCTGTGAAAAAAACAATGATGATGAAAAAGCAATGATAATAAAAAAACGTGAGAATGTCTTATCTGAAGGGTACGATACACCTGATGGATGTCTTGAAGCAAAGGGTAGGGAACCCAAAAGTTGCAACGGATCCGATCCCGGTCTCTTCCTTTCCTCCTGAAAAAGATAGACATAGCGACAGGTAAGTTCTAGGAAATGGACTTAAGATTCAGTTTTTACATGTAGCACAGGGTAACTGCTTGCATAAGGCTATAAAAAGCATGTGCTGAAATAAAAGTCAAATGTTGCATGTTGTTATCAAAAGCAATGCCTTGAGAGGACGTGCCATGTCCTGTTGGGAGGAGCTTCAATACCTAATCATCATGGAGCCCCATGGTTATACGCGTAAATCATGAGAAAAGCATGAAAAAGTGCTATGGAAGAAAAGGAGAAAAAGGAGAGATTAGATAGAGAATAGAAGAAAAAAAATCACACAGAGAAGGAGCAGATGAAGAACCAAGCAGAGCCAGCAACCTAGAAACATAAGGTAGGCTTAGAAAAGGCCCTTAGATGGAAGTAGGAAGCTAAGCATTGTGACATCTACTCTTCCTGGATGTGTACAGCCATTTCTTTATCTATATTGTGACCCTCTGGAAAACGGGTCCCAAGGCTGATAATATGCCTAGACTCCCTTTTCCTGAGTTGGAGCACCCTGTTGCCACCTCTGATGTTGATATTGATTTGTCCGATGGCATAGTACCTTAGTTTCGAACAGTCGGAGAAATGATGTGTTTCAAAGTGCCTGGAAATGGGGTAATGTTGGTCTTTGTTTGTGATGGCTCTCATGTGCTCAAGTATTCTCTTTTTGGTCATGTGTGTGGTACTGCCCACATATTTGAGGTTGCAGGGGCATTCTAAGATGTACACCATAAACGTGGAGCTACAAGTCAGAAACAGTTTAATGGAAATCATGGTGTCAGTGCTCGGGTTATAGTATTCTTTTTTCATCCGGCTGCTGCTGCAAGCCTTGCAGTGGCCGCATATAAAAAAGCCATGTAGGTTGATACCCCTCCTCTGGTCTATGTTGGTAATGTCACGGTGTACCAAAAGGTCACGTAGACTGGGGCCTCTCCTATATGTGACTTTGGGCCTGTCTGGGATGGTGTTCCCTATAATGGGGTCTTTGATGAGCATATCCCAATTTTTGGATAAGATTTTCTGAATGTCTCTGGAATTCCCATTGTAGGCGAGTATGACCCTGGTTTCGTTGTTTTCACCGGTGAGTTTGTTGTCAACAACGTTGTCATCCAAGGTCTTGCCTCTACTGACCCCTTTTACTCTCGCGATGGCCCTCCGGAGTACCCACTTCGGTGACCTTTTTCAATGAACCTGTAGATCATGGTCCGTTGTTCACTCTGAAAGGCAGTGTCAGAGCTACAGTTACGTTTGGCTCTCAAGAGCTCCCCAAAGGGGATACTCCATTTGAGGTTATCAGGATGGCTACTCATGGCATGTAGCAGTGTATTTCCTGTAGTGGTCTTCCTGAACAAGCTGGTGTAGATCTCATTGTCGGTGATTTCCACCTTGGTATCTAGATATTCCACTTCCTTGATGCTCACGATACTGGTGAGTTTGAGATTATATATGTTGAAATTTAACCTGTCTACAAAGTCCTTGGCTTCGTATTCACTGCCTTTCGAGACTACAAACAGGTTGTCGATATATGTGAACCAGAAAGCCACTTTGCTAAAGTCATTCACAAAGGTGGTGTCCATCCTGATTTCCTCCTCCCAGGCACCTAGGAAGCGGTTTGCAAAGCTCAGTGCAAAACAAGTTCCCATGGCGGTGCCTAGGGTTTGTCTGTAAATACTGCCATTAAACAAGAAAAAGTTGTTGTGAAGGCAATACCTGATCATGTCCAGGAGCATCTGGGTGTGCTCCATGTGCCAAATTGGTCTTCTGGACAGGTACTTGGCACAGGCAGCTATCCCCTGTTCATGTTCAATGACAAGGTACAGAGAGTTCACATCCATGGTAATCAGGAGAAAATCATCCTGCCACTTTAAGTTGTTGATCTTTTTGAGAAAATCTTTGGTATCCCTGACATAAGAGGGTAGAGTGATGACTTGGTCCTCGAGGAAGTGGAAAACGTATCTGGAGACATTCTCAAGAGCACTCCCTCTTGAGGACACAATGGGTCGCCAAGGGGGATTGGTCTTATTCTTGTGGATTTTGGGTAGGAGGTATAGTACCGGGAGTTTGGGAAAGTCTTTTTGGAGGAAACAGTACTCCTCCCATTCTAACAGACCTCTGTCTTTCCAGTCTACTAGTCTGCTCCAGATGCCTGTTATGCTGTTACTGTATTCTGTTTGTTTTGTTGGTGGTAACCTAATCAGAAGGGTCATTGAGTTGGCGCATAGCCTCCTCAATGTACATCGCTCTGCTAACGATAATGATATTCCCACCCTTGTCGGCTGGTCTTATAATTATACTGTTGTCAGCTGCCAGACCTTTGATGGCATTTCTTTGAGCAAGGGTGAGATTGTGTCGATACCTGCTCATTTTATTGAACCAGTTCTTCTGTCTGAATTTGAGTAGCTGGTTGCTTATTATGTCTTGAAAAGTGTCAATGTTGTCATGTGACATGTTGGGCAAAAAGGTGGATTTGGGTTTGAAACTCGTGTTTGCAGCTTTATCATACGATATGCGAAGATCATCTAACATTTGATAAACATTCTCAACCATGTTCTCGCCACCTCCTTCCAGTTTGTGTAGCGTAACCAGAGTGTCTATATCTCCAATATTAAGTTCGCTACCAGCAATAGCATTGCTGGCATTGTCAGATTCCCTGTTGGTAACAGGTTTCAGTTTGTGCCATTTTATAAGTTTAAGTTTGTGGCAAAATTTAAAAAGGTCAATGTGCGTGTCCACGTAGTTGATAGGTTCTGCCGGACAAAAGGATAGGCCCAGACACAGGTTTCTTTTTTCCAAATCATTCATGTGTCTCTCAGAGAGGTTGATAATAGTGCGATTTACCATAATTTCATCCATTACGATGCCATCTTGGAGCGTGTTGTTCTGTTTCCCATGTGCTCCACTTCGCTCCCTCTTCTTTCTCCTCTGTTTGATTCTTTTCCTCCTCTTGACCTGATACCCCGGCCTCTTCCTCATCCTCTTCCTGCCTGCATTGATTGTTTGGGTTTGTGCTTTGGTTTTGGAGTCGTTCTGGTCGTGTGCTGGCCCTTGCGTAGGAGCCGGTATTCGTCTAAAGAGGTTTTTGGCTTTGTTACAGCATCACTCTCTGAGGTGGAACTTTCTGATGTTCTGGATGTCAGTGATAAATCCGTGTTGGAGTCACTGGAGCTCGCTTGTTCTTCCTCCAGTGTTTTACGTGCCCCAGTGGCATTGGCTGGCATATCGTATGGAGTTTCATAAAGGTGATCTTATTTGTGACTGTAGGTCAGTATTCTTCCTGATTCATAGTCCCCACAGTCACGATGTAACTTTCTTTGTTTCCTCGCATTAATGTCATCTTCTAGATTTTTTAATCTAGACTTCATCTCCTCCAGGAATCTGATGATTGTATCTTGTTCCTTGCCTTTGTTCAATTCCGCCTTGATACGATTGATTTCTTCTTTGACAGTATCTCTGTCCGACCAAGCATATTTGACCAGTATTTCCAACATTGCTTTAGAACTCTTGGCTGAGTTTGCAGCCCATTCCTCTAGCATGCGTGGAATGGGGGAATCATAGGATGGAGTGATATAACTCCTCAGACCCCTGGCTACCATATCCTTGTCTATTATATTGGCAATATAGGGGAAAAGGAATCTACAATTATGGACTTACTGAGAAAATTGGAGAAATTACACAAAACTGGGATCTCGAAATGGTGAGAGGCCATCTCCCTCCAAGATTATATAGACAAGGATATGGTACCCAGGGGTCTGAGGATTTATATCGCTCCATCCTACGATTCCCCCTATCCACGCATGCTAGAGGAATGGGCTGCAAACTCAGCCAAGAGATCTAAAACAATGTTGGAAATGCTGGTCAAATATGCTTGGTCGGACAAGATACTGTCAAAGGAGAAATCAACCGTATCATGGAGGAATTGAACAAAAGCAAGGAACAACATATAATCATCAGATTCCTGGAGGAGATGAAGTCTAGATTAAAAAATTTAGAAGATGACATTAAAGCGAGGAAACAAAGAAAGTTGCATTGTGACTGTGGGGACTATGAATCAGGAAGAATTCTGACCCACAGTCACAAATATGATCACCTTTATGAAACTCCATACGATATGCCAGCCAATGCCACTGGGGAATGCAAAACACCGGAGGAAGAACAAGCAAGCTCCAGTAACTCCAACATGGATTTATCACTGACATCCAGAAAATCAGAAAGTTCCACCTCAGAGAGTGATGCTGTAACAAGGCCAAAATCTTTTTTAGATGAATACCGGCTCTTACCCAGGGGCCGGCAGACGACCAGAACGACTCCAAAACCAAAGAACAAACCCAAAAAAACAATGCAGGCAGGAAGAGGATGAGGAAGAGGCCGGACAATCAGGTCAAGAGGAGGAAAAGAATCAAACAGAGGAGAAAGAAGAGGGAGCAATGCGGAGCACATGGGAAACAGAACACGCTCCAAGATGGCATCATAATGGATGAAATTATGGTAAATCGCACTATTATCAACCTCTCTGAGAGACACTTGAATGATTTGGAAAAAAGAACCCTGTGTCTGGGCCTTTCCTTTTGTCCGGCAGAACCTATCAACTACATGGACAAGCGCATTGACCTTTTTAAATTTTGCCGCAAACTTAAACTTAAAAAATGGCACAAACTGAAACCTGTTACCAACAGGTTGCTATTGCTGGTAGCGAACTTAATATTAAAGATATGGACACTCTGGTCACGCTACACGAACTGGAAGGAGGTGGAGAGAACATGGTTGAGAATGTTTATCAAATGTTAGATGATCTTAACATATCGTATGATAAAGCTGCAAACACGAGTTTCAAACCCAAATCCACCTTTTTGCCCAACATGTCACATGACAACATTGACACTTTTCAAGACATGGTAAACAACCAGCTTCTCAAATTCAGACAGAAGAACTGGCTCAATAAAATGATCAGGTTCAGACACAATCTTACCCTTGCTCAAAGAAATACCATCAAAGATCTGGCAGGTGACTACAATATAATTATAAGACCAGCCGACAAGGGCGGAAATATTGTTATCCTTAGCAGAGAGATGTACATTGAGGAGGCTATGCGCCAACTCAATGTCCCTTCTGCTTATGTTACCACCAACAAAACTGAATACAGTAACAGCACAACAGGCATCTGGAGCAGACTAGTAGACTGGAAAGACAGAGGTCTGTTAGAATGGGAGGAGTACTGTTTCCTCAAAAAAGACTTTCACAAACTCCTGGTACTATACCTCCTACCCAAAATCCACAAGAATAAGACCAATCCCCCTTGGTGACCCATTGTGTCCTCAAGAGGGAGTGCTCTTGAGAATGTCTCCAGATATGGCGACCACTTCCTCAGGGACCAAGTCATCACTCTACCCTTATATGTCAGGGATACCAAAGATTTTCTCAAAAAGATCAACAACTTAAACTGGCAGGATGATTTTCTCCTGATTACCATGGATGTGAACTCTCTGTACACTGTCATTGAACATGAGCAGGGGATAGCTGCCTGTGCCAAGTACCTGTCCAGAAGACCAATTTGGCACATGGAGCACACCCAGAAGCTGCTGGACATGATCAGATATTGCCTTCACAACAACTTTTTCTTGTTCAATGGCAGTATTTACAGACAAACCCTAGGCACCGCCATGGGAAGTTGTTTTGCACAGAGCTTTGCAAACTTGTTGCTAGGTGCCTGGGAGGAGGAAATCAGGATGAACACCACCTTTGTGAATGACTTTAACAAAGTGGCTCTCTGGCTCAGATATATCGACGACCTGTTTGTAGTCTGGAAAGGCAGTGAATACGAAGCCAAGGACTTTGTAGACAGGTTAAATTCCAACATATATAATCTCAAACTCACTAGTACAGTGAGCAAGAAGGAAGTGGAATATCTAGATACCAAGGTGGAAATCATCGACACGGAGATCCATACCAGCTTGTTCAGGAAGACCACTGCAGGAAATACACTGCTACATGCCATGAGTAGCCATCCTGATAACCTCAAATGGAGTATCCCCTTTGGGGAGCTCTTGAGAGCCAAACGTAACTGTAGCTCTGACACTGCCTTTCAGAGTGAACAACGGACCATGATCTACAGGTTCATTGAAAGGGGTTATCCGAAGTGGGTACTCCGGAGGGCCATTAAGAGAGTAAAAGGGGTCAGTAGAGGCAAGACCTTGGATTACAACGTTGTTGACAACAAACTCACTGGTGAAAACAACGAAACCAGGGTCATACTCACCTACAATGGGAATTCCAGAGACATTCAGAAAATCTTATCCAAAAATTGGGATATGCTCATCAAAGACCCAATTATAGGGAACACCATCCCAGAAAGGCCCAAAATCACATATAGGAGAGGCCGCAGTCTACGTGACCTTTAGGTACACAGTAACATTACCAACACAGACCAGAGGAGGGGTATCAACCTACAATGCTTATTTCTATGCGGCCACTGCAAGGCTTGCAGTAGCAGCCGGATAAAAAAAAATACCATAACCCGAGCACTGACACCATGATTTCCATTAAACAGTTTCTGACTTGTAGCTCCACGTTTGTGGTGTACATCTTAGAATGCCCATGCAACCTCAAATATGTGCGCAGTTCCACACACATCGCCAAAAAGAGAATACTGGAGCACATGAGGGCCATCACAAACAAAGACCAACATTATCCCATTACCAGGCACTTTGAAACACATCATTTCTCCGACTGTTCGAAACTAAGTTACTATGCCATCGAACAAGTCAATATCAACATCAGAGGTGGCAACAGGGTGCTCCAACTCAGGAAAAGGGAGTCTAGGCATATTATCAGCCTTGGGACCCGTTTTCCAGAGTGTCACAATATAGATGAAGAAATGGCTGTACACATCCAGGAAGAGTAGATGTTGCAGTGTTTAGCTTCCTACTGCCCTCTAAGGGCCTTTTCTAAGCTTTCCTTATGTTTCTAGGTTGATGGCTCTACTTGGTTCTTCATCCGCTCCTTCTCCGTGTGATCGTTTCTCTTCTATTCTCTATCTAATCTCTCCTTTTTCTCCTTTTCTTCCAAGCTCTTTTTCATGCTTTTCTCATGTTTTACCCATATCACCATGGGGCTCCATGATCATTAGGTATTGAAGCTCCTCCCAACAGGACATGACACGTCCTCTCAAGGCATTGCTTTTGGCAACAACATGCAACATTTGACTTTTATTTCATCACATGCTTTTTATAGCCTGATGCGAGCAATTACCCTGTGCTTCCTGTAAAGACTGAATCTTAAGTCCATTACCTAGAACTTACCTGTCGCTATGTCTATCTTTTTCAGGAGGAAAGGAAGGGACCCGGGATCGGATCCGTTGCAACTTTTTGGGTTTCCTACCCTTTACTTCAAGACATCCATCAGGTGTATCGTACCCTTCAGATAAGACATTCTCACGTTTTTTTATTATCATTGCTTTTTCATCATCATTGTTGTTTTTTTCACAGTATGTTTATGCACTATGTTGGGGGTCCTTTGGGATTGATATCACATTTACATTGTTAATACGTTTTGCATTCTATATACATGTTCCTGTCAGTAGCCTCTTTATTTGTTTGCAGGAAAGTTATATTTTATAGATGTCTTTTGCCTTCCTTATACATTTGCGGACACCTACACCAGTGCTGCACTTGCTCATGTATCATCTACAGCACCTTAAGGTATTAGGCACTATGTCGACAACCACGTTATGCATTATCTTCACATGCAGCGGTTTTTTCAAGCACTATGCTTACTCTAATTTATTATTAAAACCGCTGCCGATGGGAGCTGTGATTTCCAACAAACCAACAAACGAATTACAGTGTCCATCACCGCGATGATTCTAATGTACACATTGTAAATGCAATGGGAGGGCTCTTATCTCGTACTTAACAGTATAACAGGAATTAAATGCAAACCAGCACATTTAGTGCAGACATTTAGTACTTGACAACCTACTTTTCAAGGCATAAGTTTACTCTGAACATGTTCCAATATGGCCGCCATTGTTTCTTCAACTTTGATTGTCCATTCACAGGCCTAAGTCCTATGTCGATTTTGAGTATTATGTATGTAATGATGTTTTGCAATGCACTCTGTTGTGTGATCAAGACCGTATACCGGTCGAAACGGGTCACGGAGGATTTATGAAGTGAATAAATCCCTATTTGTTGGTCACCTCACCGTCTCTGCCTGAGTGCGCGCTGCATTGCTTGGAACTTGTTCATATAGGTAGGGAGTTGTGTAGTGTCTGTAAATTGTTTTTTTATGTAATGTATTCAATTATTATATGTATTATTGTTGAAAATGTGTACATACATACATACAAATATTATATGTTTTCTGTAAATGTTTTACATTTTCTGCCCTGATGAAGTGCTATTGGACGAAACGCGTTGGCTGGGATGATTGACTTCTTTGATAAATAAATCAATAAAATTGGATCTGAACATAAATACATGACTCCTGGTGGACTGAATTCCATTGAATGGATGTTATTTGTGCCCTTAGGATGACAAAATATCATACTTTGAACATTCATTGCTCAAATTGAGATATACTAATTGTGATTATTTGTGCTCCTTTTTCAGTTGTTGTATAAATGTTTTGATGGAGTATGCTTCCTAAGCAGTTGCGTCATTAAAAGTTGAGCGTAACAGTTTTTATATATAAAAAAAGAAAGACACACTAGTGCAATGCTAGACGGCCTACACTGCTTATGTTATATTGATTTATTCACTGCTCGTACACCGATGTTTCTTAGTGCTCTGATACCAATAGATGCTCTAAAATGCTATCAATCCTACATTATAACTTGGGACACATAAAAAATAGAAAAAAACAGTTATTGTCTAAACTGATTTTATTAGTAGAATTTATTGGTAGATCACCTTTATTTGAATTTCTGTTAGGTCTCTGCACAACAAAAGTGATGCTGTTATTTTAAAAATACAATTTGATTTGTTAGAAATAACGTGGGTGCTAACATTAATTAAAGAATATTTTGCACACGCAAATTGCCAGCTACCAGAAAATAGCACAATATCTGTGTGCACAATAGTTGCATGATACACAAAGAATGAAATGCAGGGATGCGGCTGAAAAAATCTGTACAAGGCTTTTGTAACATGTGTGCATGGAACAAATGGGATAGGGTACGAAAAATGTGGATAAAAAAGAGGTGAAACTCTTTTCCGTATTCAATAGGTGAATTGCCAGAAGGGTTAAGGACTGGGTAGGCAAATAAGTGAAACACCAAAAAGCAGCTATATGATTAATGATACACAAAAAAACAGGAAAATATTCCCTGGAATTTTTACGGCACCTGACATGCCCCCAGTCCAAGCAGTCATAAATACGCAGGCCCACTTGTGATGGGACACATAAAATATACCTGTGCAGGCACCCACAGCTGCCCTCCTAATCCATTGCTTATGACCTCTTACATGTCACCACACAAGTGACATCATTTATGACATTAATGGTGTCGTCAAATATAGCATTGAGTATGATTTCATTAATGTTTTAGAGAGGCCATAGAGAACACAGACTGCAGTTTGTACATCTTTATTTTATTTATTTATTTGCAAAGTTTTATATAGCGCTGGCTAGCCCGGAGGTATCAGAGTGCTTTACATGAGGATCAGAGCGTTACAGTTTGCATAATTACATCAATTACAGACTTCAAGTAAAGACATAGGAGAAAACAGAAACATGAGATGCGGGGGGGGAGGAAACACAACGAGGTGACGAGGAAAACAATATCAGATGTCCGGCTGGGTAGGTGAACCAGAGCCAAACTCCTCTATAGCTGCATAGGGCAGCTCCACCGGGCATCGGCCAAGGTTGCTCGGGCTCCGCGGTAAGTACAAAACAGTTATGTTATCCGCCCAGGGGGCATCGTCAAAGTTCCATCGAAAGGCACCGGTCCTGGTGTTACTGGGAAGTGCCGTCCGCTACGTTCTTCAGCTCGCCCCCAGGACAAAAGTGGTGAGAGGAGAGGTGGAAGGGACAGATACCGAAGTCGGCAGATTGTAAGACAACCCCTCGTTCCTGCCTTCAAACCTCTTGGCGAGAGTGAAGCTGAAGAGGAGTTGAGCATAGAGACCTGTTACTCATCAGACTTAGTCCTCTATAGCCCCCACAGCGATATTACAGATTTGATTCTGGGCGCCATTTTAGAGTCAGGCAAACCCGGGCCAGACCTTTCTTTGAATAAGCAGGCCTCACTATGCCCCCAGTATAGTGCGCAGATAATCTATCTGGATTTTCTTTTCCCTTTTCATCCTGCTTCTGGACGGCTGGTCTCTAGCGCCTTGATGCCTTTGGGTGATTGTTGCGCTTTACAAATTACAAATCAATTCAAATGTGTAGCATGTATAGGGTGTGGCCTTTGGGCCTCCCCTATGCTTCCTACATATATGGGTAAGAGGCATTCAATGCAGTTTCTGGAGCCAACATTTTGTAACAATCGCCTTCGCGTGGGCACACAGCCTAGAGTGCAAGGCCTGAAACTAAGCCTGGTATGTAGCACTCTGTTTACTGCACACAAGGTCATGGCCATTCCCATTGTAAGCTACACAAAAGGGCATAAAGCACACCTCTCTGTAGGACATTGTTTGTGTTTATTCCGTCTGAGAACCCACTTTTTGTGTTTGCCCTTGAATTGAAAACAGAATTCCAACAGAAAAATCTTCAAAATAAAATAAAACTGTACAAGCCATGCTACCTCTCTGAATCAGTGTGGGGACTTAACCTCCACAGGTTATAGTTATGGTGGCTTGATTTATGACCAGTGCACCTGTATACGTTCGGCCGTATGCCGGAGTTTACTACCCCCTACCCTGCCCCTCCCCTCCCCCGCCCCACCTCTCCGCCCCGCAGCACTCCCTCCAGGAGCTGCGACTGTTTATTACATTGCAGTCAAATTTCATGCAATGACTTCTTGCAGTGACTGAAAATGCTGCTGTATTTAATCTGTTTATCAATTTTAGACTACTTTTTATTCAGCGGATTGCTGGTACAGTGCCTAGAGGGAGTCAGTTTTCCTCTGTGCATGCTATCATCAAATTGATACACTTACTCGTTATATATGCTTTAATATCGCGCCATCAAACTTTTGGTTTCACTAAATCATGGCACACTGATCATTTTTTGTTTATTCCACTCAGAGGTACTGTGCATTTCTGAATTTTTGCGGTAAAATCATTTCTGTCACGGACACAGATTAGAAAATCCATCGCTTACGTATGTATGGTGATGAGTAAGCACTCGTATAAATTAACTCCTATTTCATTTCCTTGTTGAAAATTCCACCATGTTGGACCATATTAGCCTTGAGTTGAAATATAAACAGTACAAACGAAATAGTGAGAATTAAGTTGCCACCGGAAAAATTTGTTTAGTGGGAATTTGTTCTGAATAAAGTACTGCTGCTGGCCTCCAGGACATTGAATTTATCCACCCAAAGATATCTTAGCAATACCACTTCAAAACAAATCAGCGCTAAATAATTGATAAATTTAGTTTGTTTCGAAACCTTCTGACCCCTGTAAAAGAAAGAAAAATCGCGCTTTGGTTATTAAAGTCACATCTATTCCTCCCGGCCGGGGAAGCTGTTCATTTTAAGGTGTACCCTGCTACAGCCATTTTATGAGACATACAGAAACGCCTTTGTACGCGGTGCTGGGAAGCAGGCCTGGGTGCCCAGGGGAACCAGGCCAAATGTACTCGCGCAGCGTTTTATAACCCATGAGAAAATAAAGAGATTTTCACCAGGAAGGCCCATTGACAGAAAAAGGTAGGCGTTTCTCTTTTGTTTTATCTTCCCTTTCCTCTTCCGCTGAAACAAGTGCCACTTTATATACTGTTAAGTTATGCCGACTTTCAAATGCAGCTCTGGTGTCTCTCCCTTAAGCACACACAAGTGAAGGGTTCTTATTAGCATAGGATTTGTACGACTATTCCGCTTTGCATGTCACAAATTGCGATTCTTTGCGACTCGCAAAACGGAATGTACTATTGTGTCTCAGACACATTTAAGGCCTCATTTACAAGAAAGTGCCACAGCGCGGCACCGCAAGCCCTTTGGCTGCGCCACCCTGCAGCACTTTCAAAGCACAGTGATGCAACATATTTACAGTAATATGTCACATTCCGGTGTTCTCCACTGCGCTGGCGCACAATGGGCTGCCATGCGCTGAGTCAGGCACCCTTGCACCATGGTGCAGGGATGCCTGCGTCATGGGGATAATTGTTTATGTGCAGGAAGGGTTCCCTTCCTGCACATAAACAATCTGAAATGGCGTTTTTAAACTTCTATGTGGGCTGCATTAGCACACATAGAACTTGCAAAATGTCATTTTTTCAATGATTATGTGCAGGAAGGGACACCTTCCTGTACATAAACAATCGCCAGAGTTGATTTCCTCATTCTATGTGTGCTGCATAATGCAGGACGCATAGAAAGAGGAAAAAAACGAGGAGAAATGAATACATTTCTCCTCGTTGCGCCTCCCTACGCCTCCCCTGTGGAGGCGTAGCATTCAGACGCATTTCCAGGTTTACGATTTCTCGTAAATTTGGAAATGTGTCAGGTTCCATGTGGGACCACCCACAGCAACACCCATGGAACGCCCCTTTCACGCAAAGTGCTGCGTGTAAAGGGGCCATATTTACAAGGACAGAAAAAGCCACGCAGGGTGGCTTTTCCTGTCCTTGTAAATATGGGGCACTAAAATGTGCCGCCGGTGCGTCACAAAAGGTGACGCACCGGTGGCGCAAGGGACTTGTAAATAAGCCCCAAAGTATCCGCAATAGGTTCGCACATGACCTGCCTCATCAAAGTTAAAAAGGCAGGTTGCAATTTGCGACCCTTTGCGCATGGGCTACAATCACAGGGAAGGTGGCCTGCTGGGGACAGCAGACCACCATGTCTGTGTTTGCTTTTTAAATGAAGCACCATTTTTTTTCAAGCACAGACTCTTTTCCGTAAAGGAAAACGGGATGCATTTAAAAGAAAGAAATGAAAAGTTTTCTTTTCATTTTTAAGGGCAGGCAGTGGCTCGTGGGACCACTGCCTGCTCTTATAAAATATTTTCACTGCCAAACACAAAGGGAAGGGGTTCCCCGGGGACCACTTTCTGGTTGCGACTGGCTAGGTGGTAACTGCCATTGTTTTGCGACCACATTTGCGGTCGTAAAACAATCGCACATCCCCCTGCAACTCGTTATTAGGAAGGGGCGCCCTTGGCATGCACCTTTCTAATAGCGACTCGCAAAGCCTATTTTGCGAGTCGGTAATAGGTTACCGATTCGCAAAATAGGGTTTGTACATTCTACAACCCTTTTTAGCAGTCGCAAACGGCCCGATTTTCTGTTTGTGACTGCTAAAAACGGTTTTACACATTGCCCTTTGTCTCTTGGCTAGGAAATATTTGCACTGTGTGAT
This sequence comes from Calotriton arnoldi, assembly GCA_963921515.1. NCBI lineage: Eukaryota > Metazoa > Chordata > Amphibia > Caudata > Salamandridae > Calotriton > Calotriton arnoldi. The sequence continues at coordinate 234,788 of CAWUFW010014289.1, read as the reverse complement.
TCTATTACATCCATCTTGGATCTTTCATTGCAGATCGAAAGACAAAAAGCTTCAATTCAGGATCATCTTTAAAATATTGATTTTTGAGTTGCGTTTTTTGTGGGATTTTGTGGTTGTAATTGGTCCTTGCTCTGGCAACATATTTTGGGGCATATTTACTAAAGTTTGATGCGACGCAGGGCAGCAAGCAAGGTTGCTGTACTGCTTTGCGTGAAATGGAGAGAGCAGGTACGCGCCATATCTACTTTGCATTAGGCACTTCTGCTCCCTCCTAGCTCTGGCGCATTGTATGCTGCCTAGTGCCAACGCGGGGACCCCTGTGCCATGGTGAAATGGTGCCTGCATTACTGGTAGGATGGTTTTTTGTGCAGGAAGGGTTACCTACCTGAACAAAAACAATCTAAAGAGTAATTTTCCTCTTTCTATGCATGATGCAAAATGCATCATGCATAGAAAATGGAAATAACGAGGAGAAAAAAGATATTTATCCTTGTTACGCAGTCCTCTGAGAGCATACCGATTTGAAGAAATCCCAGATTTACAAACCTTTGTAAGTTTGGAATTGTGTCAAATTCATGTGTGGATGCACCGTAATGCCCATGCATCACCCTTAGAATGCCAACCAGCTCAAAATGCAACCTAACGCCGCGCACGGAAGCTGCTGCTTGTGTGACATTTATTTACAAAGCCACGCAAGGCGGCACAAATCAGATTTTGCGTGGCTTTGTAAATCTAGCACCTATCTCCTTCATTGTTCGGTTTATTTGTCATTTATTCAATGCTATCTTTCAACTGAAGAATGTAAAATGCATATAACCATATTACAACCTCTTTAAAAATAGCTGTATCTATAGTGATATCAAGGAGCAAACATTTTTATTTTCACCATGTCAAATCTTTTTTTTTTGCAGTTCAAAATTGGGTTCCAATCAGCGGAAGGAGCAGCATTATTAATAAACATATATTCACACTTCAGATTCATTGAGGAGACAGGGAGAAGATCCTAAGAAACAACGAGTGCAAAAATTTGCGACATAAATATTACTGACATAAAAGGTAGCAACTAAAGACATGGCGAGTAGAGTATAAAAAATCGGTTACACACAAATGTACCATGATAGGGATGATACTTGTCACCCGTAAACTGGAAAACGCAGTGGCAAATTATAAAGAAAAGTTACTAAAATAGCCAAAAGAAAAGGTGATACTGGAAAATAAATGGAATTAATAAGCAAATTCTGATTAATTTCCTTGCAATACATGCCTGTCTAGAAATGGTTTTTACAAGCATTACCATTTGCTGTTTGCTATTTAATAGCATACTATTGGCTCAGTAGAAACACTGGGTCTCATTAGGATGTCAGTGGGACCGCCACCAACAGGTCATCGGTGGCGGTCCAACCGACATCCAGCATAGCAGTCCGACCGCCGCATTAAGATGCGGTCGGTCGGACCGCAACATTCTGAGGGACCGACTGACGCTTCCGACAGTCCCAAGGAGCCCGTTGGACTGTAGGTCGGATCGTATTCCTTACAGTAGGGATGGTGCCTGCGCAGGCACCACCATAGGGATTATGATGTCCCTTTCTGACAGCCTTTCCATGGCGGTCCGACTGCCATAGAAAGTCTGTCAGAAGGGATTTTGGGGGCCCCTAGCAGGGCCCCAATCCCCTGTGGACCTCCACCTGTGGTGCCCCCCAAAGATCCATGCCCCATGTGCCAGGCACCTAATGGTGCTTGGGACACGGGGCATGGATGTTTCATAACATCTTCTTTTCCACTGTGGCTTGTGCTGCAGCCCTTATCCAAGCCGCAGCACAACCTGCAATGGAAAAGGGGATGTTTCTGACCACCTACACGGCGGTTGCATCTAAATTTGTGAGGTGGAACTGCCGACTCCATGTCGGTCGGTTTCCAACCCCCTGCAATGGTGGTCGGACACTCGTCCGACCGCCATCGTAATTAGGCCCATAGTCACATCACATGAACATTACACATATAGCCTTTGGTGCACCCCAGTCTGCCAAAGTGACATGGCCTACCACGGAGTAGGGTGTAATTCAACATCCAAGTAAAGGACAATGGAGAGCATCATAATCTGTGGTGAAACTGGAGATGCTATTTCACTGCCTGAGGAGGGTGATCCTGGTGCATTCACAAGGGGATGAGTCCTGTCCATTTCTGCCTTTTTCTGAGTATGGTGACACTTACAGTACAGCTTTTTTTTACATTTTTGAGAGATCAAGAAAACCAATCTGACACAAAATAATCACTCACCTCTAATTGAGTGCCAATACATTTTTTTGTATGGACATTACTGAAAAAGATCAATATCTATCAATAATGTGCAAAGGGGCATCCTTGTCAAGAGGATATATATTCGTTTCACTTGGAGCCCTAGGAAAAAAACTGAAGTAACACTTCCCATGCATACATCTAAATCGTCAATCATTGAATCCACCTCTTCCAACCCTAGTGACCTCACACTGTTATAAATGACAAATTGGCCTAGTTGATTTCCATCTAACTAGAGTCCGGATCTGAATGGATACCTCCAACCTATTGTCTAGCTTATATTCTATCAACCAAAGATATCCAATTTAGCCACCTGCGCCATGGGACATCATGCTGGAATCATGACTGGACTGGCACTACAAGGCGCTGGGGATTTCCCCGGGAGGATGGATAGGTGGGGGTGGTTTTGATACAGGTGGCTGGTCTAGACTGGCTGTTGTTGTGTTGACCAGCAGGCAGGCCCACTGATTGCTGCGAGCCGGGACAGAGCCTTTTCAAACCCCCTGAGTTGGGCTGCGGCTGCAAGTGGAAAAGTCAAAATATCAAAAATACTCATTTATTAATAAACCTGACAGTTTGCCTTAGACATTAATGTGAAAACATATTGTAGAAACCGCACATAAGAAAATATGCAAAATGTACCAAGCAGCCTTATTCATTGGTAAGCCACAGTAAATCCTCCCTTTAACAAATAAAAACTTTAGAAATTGCTGAACACTGCACAAATGTATTTGATAGCTTGACCTGAATGTGACTTGCTTAGAATTTTCATCATAACTGTAAAATGTCCTGATTTTATATTAAAGTATCTTTCTTAAGCAACATGTTCTTGTTTGCACTAGGTTTGAACTTCTTAACTATCTCTTGTTCATGTGATGATGAATAGAATATCATAAAATTTACCAATAACTCTCACTTACATGAAATAAGAAAAGCATTACCTAACTAGAAATCTGCAAGTAAATGTTTCTGTCATTACTGTAGCTCATTGTTATACTGTGAAACTTTGAATAAATGATAGAATAGATTCTGCAGCAAGCCTCCCTGAGCCCCAAGGTTAACGATTCCAAATACACAAATGTTTAGTGATGTTTGTTACATATTTGATAGTAGACTGTCAACTTCATGTGTTTTTCATGGGAGAGAAATAACGAAGACTGCTCACCATCGACAGATGTCTTTAAATTGGATGGACGTGATCTAACCTGCAACATTGTATTTACATGTGTTCTTGTCTTTTATATTAGTGCGTGTTTCAGGTTAGACTCAACCCTTTCTTGCTATAGAATTTTGCTGCACACGATCTGCTACTATTGCTGACGGCTACTCCTGATGGCGGTTGCTGTTACTTGCCACTTTGGAGATAATGCTCCTAGACTCAACCCTTTCTATTCCTAGCATTTGGCGGTTGTAGCTCCTGCTGCATCTGTCTCCCCATATTTCCTTTTTGAGGCTTTATTTGTACGTCTTGCTACGGCACCTGTATGCTGACACACCTTTGGATATTGAGACTCAGCTGAGTTTCATGAACTGCTCTTTTTGAGGACATCAACGGCTAAAATTTGATACTGAACTTATGCTCCATTGATCTCACTTTTTTCTTGAGCTCTTTAGGGGTTCTGACATGTTTTGATTCTGATCCTGTATTTAGAATAGGGACTCATTACTTTATGGAACACGCTTGTCCTTTTGCATTAATGGTTGATTCTAACCTTATATTTATGTAAACGGATTTCATCTGAATTACTAATTGAATAAAAGAAACATATTTACTATTCTCTTTATGAGAATAAAGGTTTTCGAAAACAATACAAAACTCTCATCACTGACTGAAATTAAGAATTGATTAAAATTGATGTTTGACTAATAATGATATGATTTAGCTTCCATTCAAAAATGGTGGCAAAGATCTTTCGTCTGTATGACATACGCTTATATATAACCAATAATGATAATTAAATTTTAGGCTCTTTCCGCACTATCAGTTTTCTGATAGCAGAGTATGGTTCAAACCTTGAATGGAGCTATAAAACAATTTCCAAGTTAGAATAAAAAAAATCCCAAAATCCAGTGCCCCAAACCTGAAGATCTGACATTGCTGTATTCAAAGGCGATTGCTGTTTGGAGGTGTGAGAATTAATAGGGTGATGCATTATCTATTGTAAGTGTGTTTATGGTCATTTGTATAGAAGTGAATTGTGATTTGGATTTGAATGAGTAGATGGATGGAGATGTCGTTTGTTTAAAGAGGTTGAAGAGTTTCAGACTCACTGAAGTCTAAGATACTGGGATAGATTGATAAGAATTAAGAGCCATTGTTGCATGCTATTTCTTGTTTGCAGGTTTGAGGTGTAGAATGTGAAGTACCATCACCTATACCATTGAGACAGAGATACTAAAACTTTGTTGTGATTGTTTAACATTGATTGATGTTAGCAGAACCTAATTGCGAAAAAAGGGTGACGCAGCATTGATTAGGGGGTTTTCACACTGGTCGAGATTTCATTAGCGTTTGTGGGTTTTCTTTTTTTTAAATAATATTTTTATTTGGAGATAGTTCATCAATACTTGAGACAATAATGTTATAAAGAAAAAATACATTAATACCACTTCCTACTTATCCACATGATTCAAGCAATTATTAAAACCATATACAGTAAAACAACGAGATTTATACAGTGCAATATTACAAAGAAGCAATCGTGCCATCAGATTTATAAACATTAATAATATATAAATAAATATATCCAATTCAGCAGCGTAACGACCCCTTACTACGTTTTAACTTGATTCCTGTAGGAGCCTGATCTTAACGCATATTTTCTTTCACGCTCCTTAATCCTGTCTAGTTTACTGAGTAGTTGTGAAAAAGTTGGAATATCCTCCGACCTCCACCTTTGAAGGATCAGTGACCGCGCAGCCAGGACTAGTATATATATCTGCTTTTTTTGTAGGGCAGTTGCTGTTAAATCAGCAGAGTATCCAAAAACCATTGTCTGGGTATCCAGCGTTTGTGCAACTTTCAGTATATCATGGCAGTATCTATTGATCATATCCCAAAATCTATTTAGCTTAGAACACCCGCTGATGGTATGGGTCCAGTTCCCCCCTCCCTCAATGTTGCACCGAAAGCAATATGACTAAATTTGGGTGTTTATTTTATGCAGAAAGTCCAGTGTTCGATATAACAGCCATTTAGAATAATATTGCATTCGTTTGAAGTTGGCTGCTTTCAGCAAGGAGCTATTGAACTTATTTATCCGGCTCCAGGCTGCAGCAGAAATTAGCAGCCCTTCCTGATTCTCCCATTTTCTCTGTGCTTTCTGATATAATTTGCCTGCCCCTTGAGCTTGGAAAAGGGAGGCCCAACCACTTATTGAAATATGATGTGTAGGATCTAATAAGTGCACTATTAGTTCACTGGCGTCAATGATATGTGTAGAGTTGGGTTCCATCAGAAAGCCTCTAATCCTAGCGAAAGACCATTGTAAAACTATTTTGCTATGTTTAATAAATGGTTCTATTTCGGACCAGGTTTTCCAATCTCCCAATAGAAAATCTCCTATTTACAGAAACCCTGACTTCTCCAGTTAGCTATAATCACTGGATCTAGTAATGGGTCGTGACCTATATATATATATCAGAGAGAAGAGTTTCCTCATTTATATTGGGGATCATATATTGCCCAAAAAGATGTTTCTTTCGCTTGATGCTCCATTGTAGGGTTTTGTATATAACTTTTTTGGGTATTTTTATTAAACGCATAAAATCTTGGATTAGATATTCTTTATGAATTAGATCTGAAAGAAATTATCATATCTATTAATATTTAAAACCTTCCTCGTTCTGTATATGGTATGTGCAAAGTTAGCATAATAATACTCTTTCAGGTCAGGGAGAGCTAGTCCTCCTTCTGTCACTGGTCTACAAAGAGCGTCTATTGAGAGCCTAGACACCTTATTTGCCCATATGAATGAAGAAAACAGACCGTGAACTTCCTTAAAAAATGTCATTTGGACCGCATTTGGAATGGCTAAAAAAAGAAAATTACATAGCGGTAAAATCATCATACGAATTATGGCTACTCGGCCTATTATTGATATTGGGAGATCTTTCCATTTTGTTAATATATATTTTATTTTATTGTAAAGAGGAATATAATTTAAGGCATAAATATCATTGACATTTTCCGTAACATACACACTTAAATATCTCTTAGGCTGGGTATTAACCAGTGAAATTAGTTCTGCCAATAGTGAATCAGATGTGCAATTACAAAGCAGAATCTCAGTCTTAGACGTATTAATTTTATAACCTCCAATGGATTGACATTCCCGAAACAGATTAAAAATTTGATTTTGCACTTCACTATTGGGTTTAAAAAAAAGAGCGATATCATTGGTGTAAAGTTTGATGTTAGTCATATAGGGCATTGGAGATGTTAAATTGCTAATGGAGCTAATAGCTATGGCAAGGGGTTCTATAAAGCACGCAAAAAGCGGAGGAGAAAGGGGGCAGCCCTGTCTTGTCCCCCTAAGTACTCTGCAGACGCCCACCTTATTAGCATTTACAATTAATTTGGCCGTATCTCCCTCATAAAATTTTGGAATTACTGCAATCAGCTCCGGGGGAAAACCGAATTTAGCAAGTGAATAATACAGGCTTTCCCAACACACAAGATCAAAAGCCTTTTCGGCATTCAAAAGCATAATCTGAGTTGGGATTTTATTTTGAGTAAAATAATCCAGAGCTTCAATTAAAAAAGTAGTATTAAAAGATAATTGTCGTCCTGCGACAAATCCGCATTGATCTTTATGTATTATTGACCCTGTGAAGTTGCTAATTCTATTTGCTAGTAATTTAGCTATGATTTTGTAGTCTGTATTTAGTAGACTGATGGGTCTATACGAATTTATGTCCTCCTTGTCTTTATTCCTTTAAAAAAAACTAACAACCACAACTGTTCGTATTGAGGAAGGTATTTCCCTGCCCTGTAAAATTTGGTTAGCTAGCAAAACAAGTTCATTTTTTAGGCTTACACTAAATTTTTTTTAAAATTCTATCGGTATGCCATCTTCCCCGCATGCTTTACCGTTAGCCATAGACTGAACCACCCCTTCAATTTCTTGCATTGAAACATTAGCCGTTAATTTTGTACATTGACTTGGGGTGAATTTTGGTATTGGCAGTCCATTAAAAAAGGAATCTAATTTCCGACTGTCCAGCTCTTGCCTAACTGAATAGATGAATTCATAGGGGCATATTCTCAAGAACGTGTGATAACCACCGCAAGTGTAGCTTAACGCAACCCTTCCTATCGCAGTCTATCGCGGGAAAACAACTCCGTGTCAACGTGGTATTCACAACACAGCGGTACCATGCGATAGTCATACGACAACGCGTCAAATGAACGCGTTAAAAACAACGCAACGCCGCAAAAACGCGAAACCCCAACGCGAAAATAGTAGCGATGACGCCAATCGCGATACAAAAATCTATGAAAACCAGCCACAGGCCTGCAATTCCCACGCGTCATGCGGGAAAATGCACTATAAAAGTAAAAAAAAAACATACCAACAAAAGCCAAACAACAGCGAAGCACAATGGAGGCATCCGGAGCAAGTACAGAGGACAACCAGAACCCCACAAGCCCCCGGAGGAACAGCCAGGGACCTCGGGGTCAGGGAAGGAGCAAGGACAAGAAGAGTAGGAAGAAGTGGTTCAGTCCGCAGGAAAACAGGATCCTGATAATGGAGGTGATAGGACACCATCAACCACTGTTCGTCACCTCCACTGTGTCACTGGCAACTAAAAATGGAATATGGCAGACCATCGTGGACAAGGTGAATGCAGTCGGAGTGCTGAAGAGGACAATGGACGAGGTCAAGAGGCGCTGGAATGATGTGAAGCGCAAAAGCAAGCTGAAACTCGCAAACAACCAGAAGGCAGCAATGCAGACTGGAGGTGGGAGTCCAGCGCCACAGGAGGAGCTGGACGAGATGGAGGAAATGGTGTCCACAGTCATCAGTGGGGAGACGGTGGCAGGAGTTGGGGGACCGGACACTGCTCAACATGACCTGACACAACAGCAACAGGGTGAGTAACCACCAGGGACTGGGGGGACGGGGGGAGGTGGGCACAATGGCACACATGCACAATGAAGCATAGCACATCTGCGGACAAACCATGCCCCAGACCCACAACTCCCACGAAGAGACCAATGCACACAGGTATGCAACATCTCAGCACCGCATAAGCACAGAACCCAGAGGCACACCGCATGAAAGGGATAAGGGCAGCTAAATCAGAGCTGCAGGGGCAACTCCCCAAAATGCGGCACACACACATTACATGCAGAGCACATCAACATTGACAACGATGTGGTACAAACCACAACACGTCCACAACAGAACAGAGGACACAACTGGTGCCGCATGTGCGTAGAAACTGGCCAATCACATTTGGCACTGCAGGGAAATGTGAGTTGACAATGTACAAGTACAAACACACATCCGTGATGTAGTCGGAATGTCCACTGTCCCGCATCAAATAGGCAGCTCCCCCCAAACAGTCACAATGTACACTGTCATAAAGTCTGAATGTAAACATGTACAATGCGTCAGCATACATGTGAACACAATGTTAAACTGCATCTCCCCTTCACATTGCAGGGGGAAATCCAACACCTCCTGCAGAGCAGTCCGAACCTCTATTCTCTGATGACGAAGAGGACCACCACACCTTCGACTCCGACGCCCTCCAACAGCTCATGGAGAGCCTCCTCAGCCCACTTCCAGGATCAGGGCGGCCCAGCTACCACGAGGAGAACCCACCCATTGCACAGCACACACAGCAGGCAGCACCCACCACCACGGCTGCCTCCCAGGACCCCCACGACGAACACATGGCCTTCCAACGCCGTGTGTTGGGGTGCCAGGAGAAGCTGACTGAACAGGTGAGGTGGGGTTCGACCTCATGGCAGCCAAACTAGATGCCACACGTGGGTGTCTAAGTCCCATCAGGGACCACTCACAGTCCCTAACGGACACCCACAGTCTGCTCCATGCTCTCCAACGGACCATGGCTGACATCGCTAGAGTCCTGACTCTGCGACAAGAACGACTGTCTAGTCAGAGTGCCTCCAGCGATCTCGCCCGGGAGTTGGGACACACGCGGAGGATCATGGAGAACATGGAGCGGACGCAGGCGGAAAGAGCGGCTGCCACAGCTGCACACCAGCGGGAGGTAGCTGGGTCCCTCAATGCCCTGAAGACCCTCCTCATGGCATTGCTGCCACAAGGCCTGGCGCTGATGCATGCTGCTGCTACCACCCCATCCACATCTCCGGCCCCTGATGTGTCAGTGCCACACAGTGCTGGAGACAGAACACCACCACCCACATGTGAGGCACATGCAACAGCAGAGGACGAAGATGCGGATGAATCTGCCATCGTGGTCAGGAGGACGCAGTAGCATTCATCTCCGCCATGTGGCCTTTTTCTGCTTGGTTCTGCCCTCTGCATCATCACCTTCCACTGTCCCCCGATGCACTCTGCGACACTCACCTTGGACCTCGACATGGACTCCCATATTCTGTTTGGTCACCAATGACACAGCTATCAGACTGCGGACTGAAGTCCTCCTCTCCTGATGAACCTGTCATTCCCTGAAGGACTCTGGCTGGCCCTCCATGGGCCGACAATGTGAAGTGGGGTTGGCATGGCCCTGTACTGCTCCAGCTGCAACACTCCCTTGAATGTGCAATAAACATTCATATTCACACAGATGTGTCATGTCTATGATCTTTCAAGTGTGGAAGTATGTATGAATGCAGGATCAGTGATTCCCCCTTACATCCATGTTGCCCATGTTGTGGGACTTTTGTCACAGGGTGACACATTGCCGATTGCGGTCCGGGTGGCGCCGACACTACAACAGAGACACATCCATTAGTCACTTCCTTTTCCAGCCCAGGACGGAACCACGCCCAGAGCCCTGGGGTCATTGTTCACACCCTTACGCTGGACTGGCATACGCCAGGACAGCCCACTCCAATTACATACACAGGGGGGGACGAAAACGCCTCATGTCCCAGGTCTTCACTGTTGGGATCTGCAGCTCACAGGTCTAGTTGTCAGCATGCGACAGCCACTCCCTCACGGCTGGTGTACACGCAGAAGCAACAGGCGACCGCAATACCAATCCCGCTACCGGGAAAATCAACAGATGAACCAAAACCAATTCCTGGTAACGCGGAACGCACAATATTGGAGACAGTAAAAGAAATACCCATATTTAATCTAAGTACTTCTGAACTAACACCAGCAACTCACTCTCTATTATGCAGAGGTCTTACTTTTGTACCCCATTCAGGCTTAAATAAGTTTGAGCTGTTCAATGACTTAATGGCCTTCTTTCGTAAAATAAGACTTAAATTATTTTTGAAAGCCAAACCCCCTCAATGATACAAGTGAATAGATCTGGCTTAATGCCCAAGTCAAATTTTACACCCACGGCAGAACAAGTTCCACCTGAGGCCATCGTCTTTGAATAGGTGGTGTATCAGAAATTGATTGCGGCCACAAAATATGTACAAAGAACTCCCTATAACATTCAGCCTGAGGAACATCAGGCCTTATTAAACCTGAAAAATGACCGGGAAATTACCATCAAAAGTTGTGATAAAGGGGGTGGAATTGCAATCATAAACACGACCAGTTATGTATCTAAAATAGAGGAAATGCTGAAAGATACCAACTTCTACTCTAAAATCAGTAGAAACCCTACAGAAACTATAAAAACTAAAATCCAACGTATCACTACCAAAGCACTGAAAGATGGAGACATTTGCGAAAAAGAGCATATCTATCTCAATGTACAAAGCCCAAAGATAGCTTGTCTGTATGGTGTGCCCAAAGTACACAAGAATGAGGTGGACCCTCCCTATAGACCCATTGTCTCGACGATAGGCTCCGTCACGGAGCCATTGTCCAAATATCTGGATGCTATTTTACGCCCATACATTGACAAAACTCCAGCATATGTCAAAGATACTCGACATATAATCAACCTTGTAGAGGAACTTCCTTTTAATCCACAGCAACAATGGTTGGTTACATTAGACATAGAAAGTCTTTATAGCAACATTCCCATACAGGGAGCCATGTCAGCAGTCGAATGGTTCATTGACACCATGAACATAGACTGCAATAGGATTTTTATTCTAAAATGTCTTAAAATAGTCCTTGAGGATAACATCTTCGAATTTAATGGGCAATTATTCCAACAGATAAGGGGAGTAAGCATGGGCGCGTCTTGTGCACCGACAGTGGCTAACATCTACATGGCCAAATTTGAAAACACACATATCTATAATGAAGTGGCGCCTTTTTTCGAATCCATCTGGAAGTGGTCGCGCTTCATTGACGACATTTTTTTCATTTGGTCAGATATTGAAGACAAACTTTATGAGTTTCTGACATGGTTGAACTTATGTGATCAGAACTTACGTTTCACTTCAACTGTAAATAACAACCAAATAGAGTTTCTAGATATCATCATTAAACATGTTGAAGGTCAACTAGCTGTTGATCTGTTCACTAAACCGACAGCGCGAAACACACTCCTTCACTACGATAGTTTTCACCCTAACTCCCAGAAAAATAGTATTTCATTCGGACAGTTTCTGCGTTTACGCAGAAATTGTACCACTATCATGGATTTTGATAGGAGAGCAGTGGAAATGAAGGAAAAATTCTTAACGCGAGGATACCCGCGTAAAGTAGTGAAGGACTCTTACAAAAGAGCAAGGTTTTATGACAGACAACATCTTTAACCGACAAGGATAAACAAAAAACCTCGGAACTCATATTTGTCACAAGGCACTCCATGCTAAACATGCAAATAAAACAGATTATTTGCTCAAATTGGCACATTTTAAATGCCAATAATGAACCCAAAGAGAGAATCCCGAAACCACTGTTTGCTTATCGTAAGGACAGAAATTTGAAAGACCTAATTGTGAGATCACGGTTACCCCAAACCAAACAGCCAATACAGAGAAGTATTGTTGGGGCATTACCGGTAATAGGTAACTTCAAATGTGGCACCTGTGTAATATGTCCCCTGGCAATAGAACAAGAAAGAATAGAACTAAATGACCAAGTTGTAAAAGTTAAACATATGACTAACTGTAAAACGAAAAATGTCATATATCTTTTACTCTGCCCGTGTGGACTAGGGTACATTGGCGAAACATCACGCAGCTTTAAAATACGTTTGGGCGAACATCGCTCTGCGATTCGCACCAAAAAAATGTCAGCACCCATGGTGGAACACTATATCAGTGCAGACCATACTGAGGATGATATTAGATGGTTTATCTTGGAAACTATTTCTCCAGGAAACCATCAGAGTAGTGAATCCATAAGGAAGAAACGCGAGGTATTCTGGATTTTCACTCTCGATACATACAAGAGGGGACTCAATCAAGACCTCCCATGGGCACAAGTTATTGAATACAATCAGTAACGTGACCCCTCCTTCTATAAATTCAGTAAGACCTTGTTTACAGTCTACATTGAGTGACAACATGAAAATGACTGAAGGTGATAACCATCAATCTGTTAAGACACCATCTAATGATCTAACATGGCAATATAGATTGCAGTGTATAAATAACAAAAGACAATATCCTATCCAACTAGAACTATCCAAAAGAAGGGTCTGTATTTACGTGTTTCTCCCACATATGGATACAACGTCCTTATAATGTGTGAAAAATATGTATGACGAGACAGAATAAAATACGAGGGTATAATACTATACAGGCACATATCGCCCGTCCCTAGATGGAGGCTACATTAGTTAAGTTCCTTCTTTGTCTTTAATAATAGAGCAAACTACAGGAATTAAGGAGCTGGATCCACGTGACTTTTCCACTAGTTAATACAATATTTGCACAAAGTTTGATAAATGTGTCTGATGAGATAGAATAAACCACGTGTATACAATATAACGTAGGCACACATCGCCTGCCTTAAGATGGATGCTATTTTAGCCTCATTAGTTGAGTCTCTTCTCTGTTTTCAACAACAGAGTAATATACATCAGGAAAGTCCCCTCTCTTTGTTTGGAATTACACCCAATCGCTACTCGGCAATCTCTGAGACTGACGACCTAAACATGACGTCAGACGCCGACTCAAAATTACTAACTGGGAATATAAGGATCCCGTCTACCGTACACTCGCTTCCAGTCACCTACTAAGAAGACGAGTGAATAGACGGACCATTGCAGCCAACTAAAGGGTAAGTGAGACAGCGACTCCATTGCCCATACGAGAGTTAGCTTATAGGGACTAACATAAGGTTATCATTTTGTATCAAGGAACACCCCTTGGCGGTCTAAAGGTAATGCATGGGGAGAGTTCTTTAGATCTCTGATATAAGGCAGAAACAACGTAACTCGCAGCATTGGTACCATGCGATAGGCAATGCCGGACAGAGGAAAAAACTCTTAAGGTTCTGAATGTGAGCGAGAAACCGCGTAAACAGCGATATAACCAATTCTAGACCACCACCCATATCGCCCGCATTTATAAAGACCAAGCATGTCTGACACTGTTACAATCTAGATGCACCCTTAAATAAAAAATAAAAAACAACTCAAGCCACGATTAACCATGCAATAAGTGTAACTCGTGGCTTCAGCATTATTTAACATACAATGCATGAGTAGAGATTTTTAAGGTTTTAGATATGAGTAAGAAACTGCGGAACTCACGCTATTACCAACCTTAGACCACTACCAATACCAACCATCCTTATGAAAAGTAAGTCTGCCGCCTTGAGTTACAATCGAGATGCACCCTTAATATCACAATCTAAGCCATGCTCGACTATGCAATAAAGCCTGATATATAGGAAAACTATCGATGTAAACTATAATCACACACTAGGTTAAGTGAAACCTTTTTGTATTTATACATCCAGAGACCAACCCAGACAAAGAAATCTCTTCATCTGGTGCAATATCTTATAACACCTTCCCGTACTACAACTATTGTTTAAGTGAGTATGGCATGTACAATACTGATGCACTAGAAAGATAATATCAGTTTAGGGACATGTGACTGAATAAGTATTCCCTGTCTCCCTTTATCTTCCCTACAGTAATATCCACCTACTGTTTTTGGTATATACATTGGATATCACGAGAGTACTGTAACTCTCAGTACACACGGCACTTATTGAATATCGAGTGAGTATTGGGAACTATGTAATCAACATAAATAGGAAGCATAAGATTAAATAAAAAAATATATATATCTCCTTCTGGTATGTAGAATGAATAGCCATTGAGAGACCCACAGGATATCTACTTAAAAATTATACTCAGAAAAGACCAAGCGAGGGTCTTCCTCTGTTTGGGGTAATTTAGATAAAATCACCATATATTCGTTAAGATAGTGACGATATAGAGTCTATACTAA